>VZRZ01001706.1:1106083-1190216 GCA_013398175.1 Climacteris rufus | reverse complement strand
GGAAGGGAAGGGAAGGGAAGGGAAGGGAAGGGAAGGGAAGGGAAGGGAAGGGAAGAAAAAAAGAAAAGAAAAGAAAAGAAAAGAAAAGAAAAGAAAAGAAAAGAAAAGAAAAGAAAAGAAAAGAAAAGAAAAGAAAAGAAAAGAAAAAGAAATCACAAGCCATGGGTCCCTTTACAAGACTTGACTGTTGCCAGGTGATGGTCACAGTCTTGTTGAAGTGATGGTCACAGTCTAGTTCTGTTGGGGGTGGGGAGAGCCTGTGAAACATAGAGTTCCATGGGTTAATATACTTTCAGTCTAGGTGGGAATGCCCAGGTACTTTGCCTGGGGGGAGGGAGCTTTCAGTCCTCTGGTGGAAGGCCTCAGAAGTGAGTCTGGAGGCGCTCAGTGGGCCTTTGATGGTTTATGACACCTTCTAAGACAGTTACCTCTCATGTCAACGTAGCCTATGTGTGGATGTGAATATCCCCTTTCAAAATGACCTTCCCTGGGGAGGGGCGATGTCAGGATGACAATTGGCATGATAAAGAACACGATCCCACCTCACAGGATCTGCATCTTATCTGGCTCCAAGTCTGGCTTGTAGCCTCCAGTGGTGGGTGTTCTCCCCCTCTGCCTTGTGCTTTGCCCTATGTGGATCAGAGATTTTGCCACCACACAGCCAAATCTCACCTCTTCCCCTCGGATGGTGCAAACCCTGCCACAGCAAAGCACTCTTCCTTCCACAAATGGGCAATTGTTTTGAGTCATTAACCATTAACATTTCAGTCTCTCATCAGGAGACGATTAAACCACAAAATTTAAGCTTAAGGTAAATGGTGAGACTTTGTAGATAGGGCGTTCAGGTTTTCTTTTTGTCTAGTGTTCAACTTCTAATTAAAACAAGGCTGCTGCTGTCAGGAATAGTCCAGCACACCCCCGAGCTCAGCTGAGGACCAGACTTGAAATCTCTGCACTCCCCAACAGGCAGCACTCCCCTCTGGAGATGGGGATGTCAGGGGCCAGAGCCTTGCCTGCCCCTGACCTGGCAGAGAGATGCAGGCCCTGCTCTCACGTGGCTGAACAGGCAAGGGCAGAAGCCAGGACCACATTAGGCTGGGCTGCAGCCATGCAGCAGAACGTTTAGCCCAGATGTTTTGGCCAACAAGACTCATCAGCCTTTGACAATCCATGCATCCCAGAACCTACCAGTATGGCCACCTGAATACAAGAGCCTTTCCAATGATGCTCATTTTGCTTTTTGATGAAGGGAGATGAGTACGGGCAGAAATGTGAAGGACGAAGCTTGGGTCTCATGCAGAACAAATGCTCAGCTGAAATTTCTGACCCTTTTTAAAGGGAGCTGTGAATGGACCCACTGAAGCTCCAGGCATGCTGGGGTAGCCCTGCCTGGGAGTCTGCCCAGGCACAAAGCAACACTGACAGCATCACTTGCTGGCACAGCTTAGGTGGTGACAGGGGATACCAGGATTCAAACAGGCAGATTTTGGCACCTTGCTGCAGGGAGGAGGGGGAATGGATGCCAATTCCATGCACTTTGGAGGAGGTTATGGAAAGCCATGACTAAGCCTGTTAATGAGGGAGAAACCTGAGCTTCCCCTTGTGTGCTGAATCTGCTGAGTGCATCCCAGCAGTCTGCAGCCTGCTGCCCATTCCTGGGGTGAAAGCAAATGTGATTCATTCACATGTCTGGAATTAGGTTTTCTTCAGCTCCTCAATATTGCACAGAGGTTCCCATTTGGAAGCCCAAGTTTATTTATTAGAGCATTGCAGAGGGATGAAAAAATAAAGCAGTTAGTGCTCCCCACAGAGCTGTGGGCCAGAGTTGGAGCCTAGGACCCTGGCACCACAGTTTTAAACCATGGCTGCTACCAGAGTTAATATGAAACAAAAAAAAGGAAGAACTGTAAAAGCAGAGACCTGGCTGACAGGACTGAATGATGGTCAGCTGCTTATAGGCAAGTCAGATGTACAGAAGTGGTACTAAGGATTGAGCTAGGCTGCCATTTAAAAATTAAAAGAAGATTTGAAAATAGGGAAAACATGAATCAGCAGTATGGAGTCACTGGCAATAGAAGTCAGAGGCTTCACTTGGAAGTGAAAATTCACATCCACCTCATATCAGTGTTGATATCAAATGCCCCATATCCAAAAAAAAAAAAAAAAAGGCATTATTGCATATGTCATCCACAACCCCCTCAAAGTATAAAGGTCCTGAGTAGCAAGTCAAGTTAGGAGATTATTAAATGGTTTAATATAAACCCATTTCTGTAGAGGGTGAAGGTGGGCACCAGGGCAAATGTGATCTGCTGTGAGCAATGCAGTCAGCACTCCTTTCAGTCCCCATCCCTGCTGATGTGGGGATCTTCCCAGAAAACTGAGTGCAACTCAATGACAGTTGGAGGGAAGTATGTATTTAATGAAAAAGACTAGGGAAAAATCAGATTTGACAATCTGAAAGTATGTACGAGTATATATTAGATCTCCTCAAGGTGGAAGGGTGTGCTCAGCACATAATGTGTATGTTGGCAATTCAGAAGGAGATCAGTCAGGTTAATATCACAGACATTTATCTGTGCTGCTTTGATCAGCTTTTCTTTTGAAGTTTCCTGAGTCAAAAATATTCAAGCAAATGATTTTTCTCTACACTTTGATACTTGTGTTTCTAAACAGTCGTTAAATGAGAAGGCCCAAGAAATGTGGGGGAAAAATTTCAGCATCTGTGCATCTGTGTATGAGCCATCCAGTGTTTACTATATCCATCTTTTCCTGGTTCTTGACGTGTGAGGGTTTAAGGCATGAACAAATTTGTTCATCACCTTCTCAGAATTTAAACTACTTCATTATTCTCTGTGTGGGCCAACCAATAACCATCTCTTCAGGTGTAAATGTGTTTTGATGGCCTGACCTCTAGCACAGTTATAGCAGTTTGGAATCATGCATCGGCCTAGAGAACAGCACCACTAATTTAAAACAAAAAAAATTAAAAATTTTTAAATGGCAGTGGGGGATCCTTTGAGAGAAGCACATACCTGGAGGGTCCCCAGCACAAGTGTATACATGGCTCTGTATTCCTGACAGTGTTAGACATGTGTTTCTCCTCAGAGTCATCAGAAAACTGCCTGGGGTAGCCGAAGGCTTAAGAAGCCCAAGTGCTGGCACCACTAGTGCACATGGATCCGCAGGTGGCATCAAAACGCTGACAGTGGGAGTAGGACAGCGTTGGGCTGACACATCGGTTGGGACAGGTGCTGGCCTCACTTCGCCCCGTATCTCTTTCTTATCTACCCACACCTGCTGGATGTCCATTCCTTGGCCAACAGTGCAGCGCTATGGCACAGCCAGTGCTGTCTCACAGACACTACATGTGCTGATAAGTTGCACATTTACACTTACACAATGGTGTGCTCGCTTTAGAACTTACCTATTACCATGCCATATTAATAAGCCAGATCCAGCCTAGCATGTGAAATGCTGCTGTATTCAGCTCCCGAACAGAGCCTCAGAAGAAAGTGTGCTGCATTTCATTCATATTCTTAAAAAAAAAAATCATGGCATAGAATTTTTATTAATTTGGAATCCAGTATTCAACCCTGTTTGAACTCTACTATATTTTCTTTCTTTCATTTCAAGTTTCTCTCTATTTGTATTTGTTATAAAAGAGGGTTAGGCAAGTTCAATTCTTCGTAAGGAGATGGCATAGTTTTGAGTTCTAACAGCTCTTTATAGGTTGAAAATGCACTTAAATTATGTGAAGAGAGTCCCACAGAAAACCATTGCTTCATAAAGCTGGAAAGCAAACAATTGGGGAAACATTTTTTACACATTTTTGGACTATCTGTGCTAACTTGCTTTGACCCTTTTTTACCTTTGCACAACCAAAGAATTAGAGGGTCTGATGGATAATCGAAGTGTAAAAGGACATCCATTCAGGGTAAATGATGACACAGCAGAAGAACAAAATGGATATTTCATCAGACTTTGAAAGGAAGAGGAATCATCTCACATTGAAATGCTAATTGAAGTGATTTTAAACTAAATTGACAGAATTAGTGGTAGTGAATCACCACGGTCACAAAGTGCTTGTCCAAGAGTTCTGCGGTCACCATCACAAATTGCCCATTGTACCAGAGAAAGAAAAGGTGGGAAATATGTTGAAGACTCTAGGTTTTTGCAACAGTCAAGTCTGATTTCTTTACCAGAAAGAGACTCTATGCAAAAGACCAAATGAGGCATGGCAAAATCCAAGCTTCTCAAATTCATTCCAATAAACACTGACAGAAGACACAGGTATTTTTTCTTTCACATTCAATTTACTCTTTATATAAAATATCAAATACTAATATGAATCCAGTCAAGTTGCTTCGTATTAGATCATTGCAAAAATTTAATGAGTAGTAATGTCTTATCTAATTTTCCGATTTGCTGAAGTATTTAGTGTTGCTTTGAAAGAAATCAAGAGGAAATTAAACCCCCAAACAATTGACATTAACAGAGCAGGATGAGACCCATAGTTCCAACTGACATCCTGAATGCAGGTGCAGAACTTAGAGATCCAGTGCTGTGCAGTGGAGCTGGAACTCAGGACAAGTCTCATCCTTTTTGTAGATTACAACAACTTAAATTTTATTAGAAAATGTTAGGTTTGTCCTTTGCTCCTTCACCAAAACTCTGGATTTTCCTAGCTCTTTATTCCTTTCTGCCCTTTAGATCCCCTTTCTAGATACTGGGCTCCTCACTCCACTCCACTCCACTCCCTGGTGGAGCTTCTCCCTTTGCCTCAGTGTTCTTCACCTAGGCCAAACTTCTCATCTACACAACAGCTATCAAGCCACAGTCAATTAAATAGAGTCAGGTGTTCACTTCAATTTTGGTGAATAATCTAGTGGTTTCCAGAGACAAGCTAAAGCACTTTGGGGGTAAAGTTAAAGCAAATGAGATGCAATAATGCCAGAGTCATGAGCGATGGATAAGATTAACAGCATTTAGTTTTTGTTTACTTTTACCTTTAGCAGCTTTTTTTCAATTTAAGTATTTTCTACAAAGTCTTGAAAGTATTTCAGCCCTAGTAGAATAGAACTCCTATGGAGTAATTATTATAATTTCTCAAGATATCTTATAATTCACTGTTATCTTTTCCCCGGAGTATGATTTAATTACTGCCATATCAGATGAATTGTATTTTGTCTAATGTGACTGCAACTGATTAGCAGGCATTGCTGCAAGCTGATAATGAGTTAGGCAGCTGAAGTTTCACCTAAATGGAGGATAGAAATTGGTGCTCCTGGTGTTGATTAACTGATATTTATTTCACAATTATAAACAAAGCTTTACTACCTAGCTGTCATTGTGTAGAATGTGTTTTCACCGTGTCTTTTGGATTTAGAATAATTGGCATTTCTGTGGGTTTGGTTTCTTAGTTCAAGAAAGCAATTTGCAGAAGTTGTTGATAGGAAGCAGTATGTGTTACCTTAGTGGGGAATTTAAGCACAGATGTTTTTAGAAGATAATTTGTCAAAAGATTCCAAGTCACTTCAAATATTTGCAGACTCTCAGAACTGGGGCTTGAATAGTTTTTGGTGGATGAATAATTTGAACTGCATTTTCAAAAAGAATATTTACTGCATGCCACAAGGATTAATACCAAAGACATCAAAATAACTCAAAGAGAGGCCCTTGCTGCCAGTTGAACTTTAGGAAATGAAAGACTTGAGTAAATGCTCTGGGCATGGGTGACCCAATGTCTTAATCCAGCTGCCATTTGTTATTAGAAAACAAAAGTCTGTGGTTGTCATGATTATCCCTCTCTAGTTCTGAGAGGGTTATATTTAGAACTCATCTTTCACCAGTATCATTGATGCCTGTATTCCTAGATCTTGCAAAGTCAAAACATTTTCATTTTCCTTTATTCTGAAGGAATTAAACCATACAGAAATCATTGCTTCTGGTGGCTAGAGACAAGTACTATATGTATATGTGTATGTGTATGTGTATGTATATGTATATGTATGTGTATATATCTGAGATCTGCTACCTGAGAAAAGCTTCCATCTCTATTAAATCTGAAGTAAGTGTTTAGCACGTCTCCTCCATAATCCCAAATGAGAAGATACCTCTGCCAGAGGGCGTATCCCAACATGGTTTGCAAAGTCAGGTAAACAGAAGGTCATCATTCATCACAGTTTTGCTTTTGACGTTGCCAGCAGCTTCTCCTGGGGTAATTTTAAATTCACCAGTCATAAAATTATAATTGTGTTGGTTTGTCCCAAGAAGTTCTGTTAGAATGGGTAGATTTTGCTTGGTGCTTACTGCAAGAGCACAAACAAAATGAACACTTGCTCAGGAAATGAGCAGGCTTTGATGAGAAGGGAAATGGTGAAGGAGCATAAGCAGTAGCCAAGCTGTACTTCTGCCTGACATTAAACAACACATGCTCAACGTTTCATGACAAACTGATACACAGCAGAGAGATATTGAGCAAAATCCTCCTGTCTGAGAAACTTGCCATGGTCACCACTGTGAAATTGCATGATAGAGATTTTAAGAAGCCATATCACGATATTGTGTCATTGGCAGATATTTTAAGAAGAAACAAGAAGTGACAATTTGCAGTGAGTTTTGTCATCCTAAAATTGACTCTTCTGGAGTGTCCTCGCCAATATCCAGTCATCTCAAGCCTTGTTCTTGCTTATGGCACAGAGAAGAGTAATGATTTCTCCATGGCTTAGAACAGCTATGCCTGAGCCAGCACAGGCACGCCACTCACTCTGGTGCCCTGCCCTTCAGAATAAGAGAAACTTCCTCTCCATGTCCCAGATGCACATTGTCAGGGCATTGGCACCAGAATTAGTGCCTTGTGTTGGTTTAGCCAGGAGATTCCCCGGGGAAGAGGCTCCAGCTATTTAGAAATGATGGTCATTCACTGTCTCATGGCCCTGCAGATACCTGTGTCCCCAGATGATTAGACTATTTCAGTTTCTCTTCCTATAGTTTGACAGACATTTGAGTGCTTCTGTCCAATATGTCTAGATGCCTATTAACTACCAGGGAGTTTTAAGGTCTATTTTCTACCCATATGATACAACACTGCCAGTCTGCCCCACCAGTTTTGCTAAAAGCAAGGCAAAGTCCCAGATGCTGAGATGACCTGGCATGAAACCCTGACACACCACATTGCTCAGGAGGGATGCTTAGCACCTTTCCCAAGAGAAAAGTTCACAGCAGGTAAACAGATTTCACATCTGGGGTGATCACCACATCCATGTCTTCAGGGCTGGATGCAAATGCAGCTTCTCTGTGCCTGCTGGGAGAGGACCAGGGTTACAGGTAGGTTAGGGTCAGACACCCCTCAACATGTGAACAGAAAGGCAAACGTGAAAAATTATAGGGTATGCTGAATTAAAGAAAACACGCATTTCCATTTAAAAATGGAAAAGATATTTGGAGAGTGAAGGTTTGGTTTCTTTCTTTAGCAAATTAAATAAATGCAACATTCAGGTAGTGAGACATTGAGACCTCCCTCACCCACTTCTGCCTGAAACTAATGAAAAGCTCCTTTGGATGCTTTCCCCAGCCTAAGTTTTACACTCAGTTATGAAATGTGTTCTTATTTTAAATGCTATGTAATCAGAGAGCAGGAAAAATCTTTACATAAAAACACTGGAATAAAAACCAATATGGAAAATACCATCCTTCACAACATCTCTGTTCCTGTAATTTCTGCCTCAATAAAACAGCACAACTTGGATTCCTGCTTCTTAAAACTTGTCTGTGAGGTCAGGGTGATGTTCAGCTGAGCTCCTGATGGCCTCAGCAAGCCCCACACTGACAGCAGAATTTGTCAGCTGTGGGATCCTGGTTTCCTTTGAGAAAGGAGCTTGTTGATGGCACGGCAAGATCTGCTCTGATCTTGGGTGTCCCAGTGCTGAGAGACTGTCAGTGCAAGAATGCCTATAGTGTGAATCTTGGAAAGATTAGCCTGACCATGTGCCTTTATCCTATCTCCTTAACCACTGATGCAAAATAATTTTGTCTAAAAATAGCGTGCAGTAGATCATAGAATCATAAAACTGTTCAGATTGGAAGGGACCTTGAAGATCATCTAGTTCAAACTCCCCTGCCGTGGTCAGGGGTACTTTCCACTAGACCAGATTTCTCAGAGCTCTATCCAGCCTGGTCTTGAACACTTCGAGGGATGGGGCAGCCACACCTTCTCTGGACAACCTGTTCCAGTACCTCATCACCCTCACTATTTTTGACTAATATCTAGTCTAAAGTTGCCCTCTTTCAGTTTGAAGCCATTCCCCCTTGTCTTGTCACTAGAGGCTCTTGTACAAAGTCTCTCTCCACCTTCCTTGTCGGCTCCCTTCGGATAGCAGAAGGCCACAATTAGGCCACCCCTAAGCTTTGTCTTTTCCAGGCTGAACAAACCCAATTCTCTCAGGCTTTCCTCATAGGAGAGCTGTGGGTTTGGGAAGGAGAAGGTTCGCGGGGAGGCACAGGAGGCCATTCTGTGCTTTGTCTCCTCAGCCCTGTGGCAGTGGGCAAGGTCGGGTTCCATGAGCATTTTGCATGTAATCACCCTCTTTTACACTGTTTTTAGTATTGTTGCTGTTAGAGTTCCTTTTCTTATTTCATTGATGTTTCAAGTAAATTGTTCTTAGCTCGGGATACTGCCTTTTGTCTCCCTGTACCTGGAGGGGGTGGGCAGTGGGGAGTGGCTACAGGGGGCGTAATTTCCATCTGGGTTTAAACCACAACATCTCCCCAACACCTCCATCATTTCCCAGTTGGAGCTCTCCAAATAAATGCTTCCAGCCTCAAATGAATTGAGAGTCTCGCATCAGTTACTGGTTTTAACTAAACCTTTTTTCTCAATACGTAAAAATATGTGTCTTCTTTTTTATTTGCTTGCCCTAAACCCATCTAACAAACCGACACAAATCAAGAAACAGTATTTTCTCCTCTTGTTAATAGCCAGGGAGAATTGCATCACATTTTAAATTGCACTTCAGCAAAACAATAGTCAAGCAAAGCCGGTGAGGCAGAGGCTGTCTCCATGGCTTTGTTTGTACAAAACCTGGCACAACAGGGCTCTGCTTTCAGCCAGCCCCTGAGCACTTCTGGAATAAACAGAATAATAGGTGACTGCAACCTTTGCTTAGAAATATTTGTGAATAGCATTGTAAGTGTCAGAAAACTGTATATAAAGCTTGCTGCTGCTGTGGAGAGAGATCGAGCTGTGAGCAATTTTGACATTTGGATTTACAGCAGACTTTTGGCATCCTCTCTGTTTTAGACATGAATGAACTACCTTCACCAATTTGAATAAAGCTGTTGTTTCATTATCTGCTGCCTCTGTCTCCTTTTCATGTTAGGTTTCTTTCAGGTGTGAAAAGTGATTACACAAAAGTATGAAAGGGTGGGAATTCTTAAATGTTATCATTGCACCTGCACTGGCTTTCTTTCTCTAGGAAGCTCTAGAGCACACCGTTTTCTTCAAAACTGAGAAGGAAAATGGTGATGAACTTGAAATGCCTGTAAATATGTTTATGCAACATTTTTTAATGATTCCAATGAAAAAAAGCTGGAAATGCATAAACAGGTTCTTGTACTCCAATACTGATCTGGTCCAGCTCCCTAATTACTACTTTTAATTAGAATCGCTAAAATATTGTTATCTATAAAACCAAAGAAGTCAGATCTCTCAATGAGTAAATGACTTTCAATCATTTTTGTTTTTTCAATGAGTGGCAGGGAGGGCTGAAGCTTTCAGAACCTAATCTAACTTCCACGTATCAGAGACGAAGACCTGAGCAAGTCAGAGAACATTTCTGTGGTTCTGCCCATGCTACACCTGGATACTCATTTCTGAAAACACACTGAACTCAGCTTATGCTGAACTTTGCCTGTGACCCCCTCACAGACCGCAGTGGCTCAGTCACTCCCGACTGCAGCAGGCAGGTCTCTGAGCAGAGTGGAGATGCTTGAGTGACATCTGCCACGTTTTCATCAGAGCAGTCTGTAACACACTGATTTTTCCATTGTCTCTCTCATGCCTTGTGCCTATGATGGATAGAAACAAGTGCTTGATTTTGTGCTCTGTGCATGCCTGTGGCCACATCTCACCCAGACTCTGGCCGCCGCCTGTCCCTGGGTTCTCTTCAAGCCTCTGAATGCACCAGAGCCCTCCAAGACCCTCCAGAACAGATTGCACCTGCAGAAAGACTGGGTTAATTTACAGCTTTCTGTGACCTACCTTGATCATCATGCCTATTACCATGGCATCTGAATGCCCTTCGGAAAGATGGAGTATGAAGTCAGTGTGTCATGAGCTTCACTCTGTCTCCCCCTCTCTCTCATCTCTACCATTTCGCTTTTGATTTTCTGCAAAATATCTCCTTTCCTGGAGGCCACTGTGCTGTAGTTCTCTATACAGCTTCCCTCTCACCCATCCTACGTAATCCCTCTTTACCCAGTCCTCAGCTTCTTTAGTGCCTTCCACGGAAGGCTAAGAAATATCCACAAGTCAAAGTCCAGCAGAAATCTCTCTGAATACTTTTGGAGTGAGGAGACCCATTTACACAGTACCCAGGTGGGTGAGAGCAGAATGTAGCCATCACTTCTTTTGAGAGTTTGAAGGGCAGAGCTTCAAGTGAGAAACTTGAAACTGTGAAATGATAAATGTCTGACAAAAGCAATTGTTACTGAGTGAGAGGTAGGATGGGAGGGAGGGAGGGAGTGTGGGCTGGGAGCTGAATGGAGCACGGGAGTTTCTGCTGAGGAGCCGCCTGAGTGATGTGTTTGTGATGTCTCATAATTAACACCTAGTGGTTTTTAAGCTGATGGTAGGCGCTTGTATCCATTAGGAAAATTTGCTAATTCTATGTCTGTGTCAGCTATGTCTTTCTAAAAAAAATAGTCTGAAAACATTTACAAAATGTATGAAATTAATGTGCCTGTGTGCTCTGAATCTTTGCAGCGATTGTGATGTCTGGAGCACTGCTGAATGCTCTACATGCAGCCATCAAACCCCCTTGTGGTGCCTTTGACTGTCCACTTTAGACCATCCATCTGCCTCCACAGAGCAATACAAATCTGTAAGGGAAAGGGGATCATGGGCCCTTCATGAATGATCCCCAAACCCCTGGGTTTTTTACACAGCACTGAGTACCTTCTTTTGGGCAACTGAATCAAGGCATTAAAGTCATATATTTTACACACTAGGCAATATGGAAGCTGTATTCCTTAAATCCTGTCCAAGAGTCCTTGCAGGACAGACAGACATTGACATGAGCAGCTACAGGGGCTCAGGCTTCCAAGACAGTTGCCCAGTGCCCTGACCTCACTCAGCCCATAACACTTGGCTGGTCTTGTCTCCCTCTCTTTGCATCTCTCTGTCAGTAAGACATTGGTACTATAGTTACAGGCAAAACCAGCTGAGGAAATAAATCCTAATTATAGTTAAACCAAGGATATAAAATCAACTTTTCCATGGAGAAATTTGCATGCACTCTGAATTTATGGGCAAGACATGGATGTTAGTGGGACTCAGCACATTCATACCTTGCTAAATTGCTCATCTTAATTTACATACTTTCACTAACCAAAGGACCTTTTGCATATGCTTTACTCAAAAGGGGGTTTTTCTCTTCTCTGCCAATGGAGAACAGCCCTGCCTGAAAATCAGGTATTCAGGCTGAACATTGAAAACAGGTTTTCAAAGTCTTGAATTACTTTGTAAAAGTTAATACCTATTAGTGTATCTCAGGTTGTGCTCTTTAAGAACAAGAGGCCTGATTAAAGAGGAGTGAGCTTAGTAATGTTGCTGTAGTGTAAATCAGGAGCAGCTGTCTTGGGCAGGCCCAACAATCTGGTCTGCTGCATTACAATGGCAGTTAGAGCTAATGATGAATTTGAAAGATTGTAATCATTATCTAGCTCAATTTATCTGTTCTAACCTCAGTCAGAGACCAAATTGTAATCAGTGTTGTTCCTGGTCGAATGATGGAGGTTGCTCTGCTCTAATTCCTACCAGTTTCATAATAGCTCAGAGATAATAACGACAGAGAATTATAGACTTTGCTCAAATGCTGTCAGACTGGACTGAAGCATAAAACAATTGCACTATACACATAACACGTTGGAAATATTAAAAAGAAAAAAGATAAAAGCAGACACAAAATAAAATCAATTATTAATTGTTTATCTGCATTTGCCCTTAATGTGTGAACCAATTTGAGGCAATTCTGTTCCAGTAACATTGTGGTAGGTTTAATTTATATGTCATAGTAAAGTGTGTACTACGAATGCTTGTGTTACCCTGTCCAGCACGTTTTAGTTGCTTTAGAAAGGAATTAATTACCATTTTAAATCTCTTTAATATTTACTTTTGGTAATAATGCATTTAATTTTTTTAAAATTACACAAATGACACAGGCAAAACATCTAGGTCCCTTTGCAATTACATTTATGAAGTCCAAGAAATGTATAATATTTCTTTTCTGAGTGGGATTTTTAGCAGAGCATTTATAGCATAATAAAGGCTTCCTTTTTTCTTTTTTGGCCATATAATTGACTTGGCTCTTTATGGTCTTTGGCAAACATGACAGTAATTAAATTTACAGATCATACTAAATTGTGAGGTGTTGCAAAACCCAGGATAGGTGGAAAAATAATAAAAAGAGACCTGCAGAATTTAGAGATATAAGTAAGCAATAAAATGAGATTCAGTCTGGAAAAAAAGGCAGGAAGGGAACAATGAAAGCAAAATACAGAAATGTACAGCAATAAGCTGTGTGGGAAGCAGTAGTGAAATTTAAGACTCAGGTGTTGGTTATGGTTTTATAAACTGCACTTGTCATCTGGCTGTAAATGCCAGCCCCATAAGCAGGTAGTTTGAGAGGAGACCTGTGCCCATCCTGTGGTGTACCAGTACAACAAATCCATTAATAGTTGGGCAGTTGTAATTCAACCTAAGATCCATTTCATTAGTTGGATTACTCTTTATTGCAACATACATTGCTGCAATGCCTTAAATATGCTGGATATAAACAGTGTTCTTGCTGAAGGAGCTGGGTACATAAGACAGGTAAAAGAAATTATGATTAGGAAATGCAAAGGCCATCACAAATTCAGACCACATAAAGGAAATTAGGAGAAATGCGCAGTATCATCAGCAGTACAAAACTAGTAGAAAATTTCATGTCAGTGGTATGTATTGTTGCAAATGAGAATATATGCAAAGATGAAATTGCCAGATTCATAGTCCTGCATGAGAAAATGTGAGACAAACATCTCCAATGACAGCAGGAGCAGTCAGCACGGATCCTCCAAGGGGAAAATCATGCTTGGCCGATTTGAGAAACTTCTGTGATGAAATGTCTGTTCTGGCAGATGATGGGAGAGCAGCGGAAATGGCTGCCTGGACTTCAGTGAGTCGTTGAACACTGCTGCAAGATCCTCATACAGAAGCTGATGGGGTGTGGGCTGGATGAGCAGACAGTGAGGTGGGTTGAAAACCAGCTGCATTGAAATCCCCAGGAAGCAGTGGTCAGTGGCATGAAGTGCAGCTAGAGGTCAGTCACTGGTGGTGTACCCCGGGGAGCAGTAGTGCATCCTACCCTGTTCACAATTTCATTAATGACTTGGATGATGGGACAAAATGTACCTTCAGCAAGTTTGTTGACACACAAAACAGAGAGAGGTGGCTGTTAAGCCAGAGGGACGTACTGCCATCCAGAGAGACCTCAACAGGCTGGAGGAATGGGCTGGTGTAAAGCATGTGGAGCTCAACATGAAGGATAAAAGTCCTGGACCTGAGGAGGAACAACCCCAGGCACCAGTACATGCCGGGAGCACCCAGCTGGAAAGCAGCCTGGCAGAAAAGGAGCTGTGGGTCCTGGTGAGCACAAGATCAATGTGAATCAGCAACATGCCTTCACTGTAAAGAAGGCTAATGGTGCCTTGAGGTGCATTTGGCAAAATATGGCCAGCAAGCTGGGGGAGAGGATCCTTCT
The DNA here is from genome assembly GCA_013398175.1 of Climacteris rufus. Classification (NCBI taxonomy): domain Eukaryota; kingdom Metazoa; phylum Chordata; class Aves; order Passeriformes; family Climacteridae; genus Climacteris; species Climacteris rufus. The sequence continues at coordinate 1,176,198 of VZRZ01001706.1, read as the reverse complement.
GCTTTATTGAGCACCATTGAAGCCACCTGGAGTCCTATCTCTAGTTCTGGGCTCCCAGTACAAGAGAGACATGAATATTCAGGAGAGTCCAACTGAGAACATGAAGTTGATGAAGGGGCTGAAACATCTCTCTTGTGAGGAAAGGCTGAGAGATGTAACTGTTCAGCATGGAGAAAAGAAGACTCGGGGGGATATTATTCATGTATATAAATATCTGAAGGTGCAGAGAGAACAGAGCCAGGCTCTCTCAGCAGTGCCCAGTGACAGAATCAGAGGCAAGGGGCACAAACTGTAACTCAGAAGATTCCCTCTGAAAATCGGGTAACACCTTTTCGCTGTGGGGGTGACCAAGTGCTGGCACAGGCTGCCCAGGGAGGTTGTGGAGTCTCCATTCCTGGAGATACTCAAAAGCTCTCTGGCCATGGGCCTGAACAACCAGATCTAGGTGACTCTGAGCTTGATCAGAAGGTCCCTTACAACCTCAACCAGGTCAGCCTTCTGTGGCAGAAGGATGAGCATAACATAGTACTCAATCTCTGTGAAGACAATAATGGTGGTCCTACATAGACTGGTATGGATATAGGCTTAATATATTCAGTCACAGGAGATGATTCCTTTACTGCCTGATTTTGGTTAAAAGTTCTGTTTAAAAAGATCGGTTTGTATGTGTGGCTTGAATTTGAAATTTTGAATTACGCAAATCAGCAAAAGCAACATTATCTTCCTTATCCAGGATATGATGAATACAAATCAATGAAGAAAAAGTTCTGTATTTGATGAAAGCACAACATCCAAGCAACTTTTACGGATTTTTCAAGTAATCTCAGATACATTCGCACTATATATAGGAAAGTAGGATCCATTCAGATTAGTGTATTTTGCTACTGTACTATTTTTTTCATACACAGATAGATATCATCCCCATAAAATCTGAATATAATTTTCTTTAAAACTGTGCATATTCAGTTCACCAAGCAGTTCATCCCTCTGATAAATATTATCCAAGCTGCATTCCATATCTACCAAAGGAAGATTGTAATATATACATCTTTGGTAGAAAAAATAGTTTTTATTTTCTGCACTGCACTATAAAATGTCATCAGTAAATTTCTTCTGCTGATTGCAGCTGCAGTACTGATGTAGTTTTCATTCTGTATCCAAAGGACCTTATACCTCCAGTCTGGATCTGCTGTATTCTGTGAGATGATGGGTGGCCAGGCAGACAACCTACTTGCAGACTTGTGTTCTCAGCCTCATCTGGTACTGCAGTCTGTACTGCAGTTCTCCAGCAGCAGGTTTTGCTCCACAGATTCCTCTTAGCTTTACCTGCTCTTGGTCCAGCTCTGCTGCCTGCCTTCAGGCTCAGGCAGTGCCAGTGTCGGTGTTGAGCACAGCCTGTTGCTGGCAGGATGATGCACCAGAGGCCAAGACCTTCCTTGAGCCACTGACTTCAGCTTTGCACATTGAGCAGCCCCCAGGGAGAACCAGAGCAAGTGATGAGCAATTTTCTTGAGCATCACTTGTTTTGTATATTTGAATTATTATTATTATTACTATTATTCAATTTTTGTCCAATTAAACTGTCTTTATCCCAATTAATTAATTCTCCTGCTTTTCCCATTCTCTCCCCTTCCTGTTGGAGGGGCAAAGAGCAAGCAGCTCTGTGGGGCTTGGTTCCTGACCAAGGCCGATCTTTACTGTAATTATTATTAAGGTGTCACCAACATAAGAACAATTGAAAAGTGGACATGAACCTTCAAATAGGGACAGGTTTGAGACATTCAGCACATTAAGCAATTAATTTTCACAGAGCTACGAAAACAAATCTAGGATTGTTTGCTACACGACTGAACAAGTACCACAGCACAAAACTTTGCTTTTGATAAGTGGTCTGGAGCAAAATAGCTGGGCAAAGTGTGGATCTGCCCCATGTTTTGGTACCTCACTGAGAGATAATCAACTCACCTCGGCTTTTAGAGCCAGTCCTGCAGAGTGTCAGTTCTCAGAATAGAGATTAGATCACCATTATTAGCAGATAACTTTATTTTTCAGATTTTGATTCTACATGGGCGAACAGAGAATAGCAGGAGGGGAAGGCAGTCATTTTTTCAGATGTCATTTTTGGAGTATACCTGATGACATTTCAGTAGAAGTTTGAGGCAGTGCAGGCTTAATTTAAAGAAACAGCAATTTAAACTCCCCTTTGAGGCTGGAAGTGGATTTGCTCATTTCACTTCATTAAGTGGCAGAGCTTGTTTGACAACTGAGTGAAGTCTGTCCACAGTATCAAGTAATCAGGATTATCACATTCCTGGGGAGAGGATACAGGTTGAGCCGAAAGCTATTTTCCTGGTGTTTGCATCTGCATGCACTTAAAGATATATGTTAGCTAATGGGTTGGACTTGTGAGACAACCCCACGGATGCCAATAATGAGAAATACTTTATTGCTTTGCCACATGTCAGACCCAGCACAGGAATCACAGTTTTCTAAACCACAGTAGTTCCCCTGCAGGGCAGAGTACAGCCAGAGTCACTGCACGCTGCTGCCAGGCATGTGGGGGCACACAGCACATCAGAGTTTAGCAGAGACAGAACAGTTCTTGTGGGCAAGAACTCTGTAGTGGGGAAAGAATGTACTCAAAGAGAGCCCAAAGACCACTGGATTAGGCACTTTTAGCTACTACTGATCCACACTCCTGTGATGCTCTGTAAGCAAGTCAGCAGCTGGTCAAATAAGGAAGATTTTACACTTCATATGTACAAGTCTGATTTCTCAGAGGATGGCCAAACCCACACTGGCTTCCTTGACTTCCCTCCAACACCAAGTGGCTGTCGTATTCTCAAAGCCAGGCATGGGCTCAACATGGGCTCGTGCATTTGGAGGAGGATGGTTGCAAAGCCCTATGAGGCTGCACCGCACCACCGACCACGCTGGCTGTCAGCAGCAGGGACTGCTCCACACTCCTGTGCCCAGCCTGCCTCTCACTGCCATGGGGGACATCACCACCCCTTCTGCAGGCCCTGACAGCTCTTTAACCCACAGCAGTTGCCTTTCTGCAGCACAAAGATGTTACTTTTTGAAGACATTAAGCTCCCAGTAAATAAAGCACAGCATGGACCATCCAGGCTTTATTCCAGCCCCATGACTTCACAGGGGCAATTGGCTCCAGCACTTTGCTCTTCTCTCAGGGCAGCCTGGCTCACTGGTGATGACAGCATTATCTATCAAGTGTTTTTGCACCTATCTCTCCAAGAAATTGCAGTTCCAGAAGAAGGAACCATTTAAATATGTGATAGTTTCATGTTAGGTGCTGGGAGGGGAAAGGTCACTCGCAATTTAGTTCTACCCATCTTTCTTGATCACTGCCACAAACTCAATGAGAGAGCAAATTTGCATTAAAATGTATGGTATTGCACACCCACTGATGCTGATTTCTCTCAGCAGTTTTGCATGCTGTGAATATTTGAAATACATGGTGCATTTGATGTGATCTGGACCGTGCTCCTTGCTAGCAGCTCTGGACTCCCACAGACTGCAGTGGGAAGCACACCAGTCTCAGGGTTATCAGTGCTGTGCTCACTTATGGAGAACTGCACACCTGCCAAATAGCAACAACATCGGCATTTCTGTGCATGTATGTTAAAGGCTGTCATCAGCATGGTCCTTTCACAGGATCTGGAAAACTGATCCATGCTGGGAAAACTGGCTCCCTTGTACCCTAGTGTATTCATTCCTTGGCCTTATGGCAGTGTTAAACACTGGAACTCAAACATAGAATACTTCCAGGACTCTTAGAAACCTGGTTGCTAATTTGAATCCAAAAAAATAAAACTAAGATAGAGAGAAAACAGTTAGGAAATTTTTTTAATTTCTTTTTTTTTTGTCTCATTATCTGCAATAAGTGTGTATGAAGGCCACCTCTCAGAAGTGGAGGAAGATCAGTCAAGTATTCAAATTTAGATGCACAGTCACATCAGCAGAGCTAATTACAGGAGAGCTCCTGGCGGTTCTGGGTTATACAAGGAGCCCTCTACATAAAGCATCCACTTTGCTAAACACAACCTGAAGTTTTTAAAGGGAAATAGAAGTGACTTTAATGAAAACTAAGAAAAAAAAAAAAGGGGGAGGGACTGAGAGTATAGAGCCCTCTTAACTATCTAGTGTTGAGAAGTTATGATGAATTACAGGCTAATTAATTTTCTGAATTAATGGTTATTATTTTCTGAGTGTCCATCTCAGTGGATTATGAGGCTTTTCTCCAATGCTAATCTTTCCATGGTAAAGATTAGGAAGCAAGCAGTAACGGAAAGAATACAAATTGCATATTAGACAAAATTTTCACAGTGGAGCAGTTTCATCTTAGCTCTCACCAATAGGTCCATCTTTTTCGCAATTTAAGAAATATTCATGTTTCTTTAATTCCTACAGTCTTGGGTCACATGAAAGTGTAACCAAAGGAATGTATTCTATCACCATCTCCATCACCTTTTGATGAGTTATTAACGATAAGTCATCCACAACAGCTGACCACTGCACCCCACACCCTCCAAGATTGCAAACTGGGCATTAGATAAGAGGCAGGTGATGCCTCTTATCTTCACATCAATGACTCAGCCCTGATAACATCTTCTGAGAAGCAGCAGCTACTCTGTGGGAGGCCATATCCACTAATGCGCCAATCAAGACCACCTGGAATGATTCAGAAATTACATCATCCCATTTTGATATGCCCCGCCCCCAAAAAGAAAGAACTGAACATCCTACCTGCATAAAAGGAGTGGAGAAAGCAATACAAGACTCCCCTTTTCCACTGGGTTTTCCAGAGGAAAGGAGCTCCACAACCATTGGACCCCCAGAGACAGACAGGATTTTTTCCACTTCAACTAAGAGCATCACTCCAGCAGAACTGCAGCCACCACTTGACTGGACTACTATCACCACCCTGACCAACAGGGTGTTAGGTTGTACTGTGACCTTGTCAGTTTAGTCTGGTGTTTTCTGTATTACTGCTTTTATTTCAATTTCTCCTATTAAATTGTGGTTCTGACTTGGAATCTCTTGCAATATTTTTCTGTGGGGTTAATTCCTCTGCTGGTTTGTATACTAACCTTGTACAAAATGCAATCGGTCAAACACTCCCAGACTTTTCAGAGAGGACATTTCCTGCATTTCATGTTCATTTTAGGCAGTTTTTAGTTGTAACTGATGCAATACCTTAAAGTATTTGTTCATTGATGACCAGCATGTTCTTTCTGATCCATCCAGCGTATAAGTCTGTTTGTGAAAATTTTGCTGTCAACTGGTAGCTAATACCTATGATTCAGTGGAAATGAGGTGCTGACAGAAGACCTCTTCCTCCCAATGGTTGGGGAAGGGACACCCATTCCCTGAGCCCTGCCCAGCAGTTGTAGCTGCCAACCACAGAACAACCCATGGGTGGCAGGGATGTGTTCTGTACGCAGCAGCATCACATGCTGCACTGCAGACACCTTTCTCTGGAGAAAGATGGACACAGCAAATGTGATAGATAGATAGTTATCAAGCTGCTTCATGCACTGTGGGAAGGCTTTGACATTGTGGAGCAAGATAATAGACCTGATACACAATAAAACTGATATTGAAATGTACTGTCTGTGAACACCTGCATCAGATTGAATAACTGGAAAGTTTACAGAAAGCACAAGGAAGAGGGAATTTTGCTAAAGTAAGTTCATTCAAATAAGACATAAAAAATTTCCATGGAAAGAAACAATGCTTCATTATCTTCAATCTGTAGAATTGTTGAATTTTTATCCCATTCAAATTATCCAGCACAACAGTCAAGGAACACCGACCCTGTGCATTGCGATGGACAAAATCTTGGGTGAAAGAGGGAAGATTACTATGTTAACACAGACCAGTAGCTCTAAGCAAGTGGAATTTGCTGGCAATGTTTTAGATTTTGGAGTGTCAATCAGCAGCTAGATGGAAACCAGATGCCAGGAAATAAATATTGAGGAGAGTAAAATTTTGTTGCAAAGGTCAGAGGTGGAAATATCCTCAAGTGAAAGTACAGAAAGAAAAGGTAATAAAACTATGCTTTTCAAAATCTGGATTCTACCATGCTATTCATGAAAAGATATCATCTGTGGTTTTAATATATTTCTTCCTCACATGCTTGTTCATATTTTTTATCTTACTATACTGAATGAGGGAAGAAGATGGATATGATACCAGCTGTGCTAAAAGCACTTCAAAAAGGCTGTTCACCTAAAGGTAAAAAGCAGCTCTCCTTTTCTGTGAGAAACGAGATTCCAGATGACCCTGTGATAAGTATATGACAATGATCTTGTATTTTTTTAACACACAGGTCGTGATGTGAGTTTTCACATAATTTAGTCCAAATTATTATTATTAATGGTAGTAATATTTGATTTATTAATTATAGTTGTTATTATTAACAATTACACAGAATCATCCTGACTGCTCTAAACCATCCTGAAGTCCATAGGGTATTGGTGAGCTCATTTTTACCACAATTTCCAAAATTTTCACAAAGTTTCTCTCATAGGCTTATTAACAAACTGAAATCAGGTATTGGTATAAACTCATGCAAAATTTTTTTTCAAATAAAAAGTGTCTTTTACTGATTCTCAGAAAGAATTTTTCTACCAAAACATTACAAGTAGCTTCTATAGAGATCTTACCCATTTTGCTATGCACAGAGAGCTCCTACCATGAAGTGACACCGAATGTTCTCAGTGCCAACAGACAGCATCTTGTCAGTGACATCTGACTGTCATGTAGTCATGAGAAATATCTGGATGGTACTACGAATATATTTATATGTAGTTTATTTTAGGAGTGAGGATGACAAACACATGTTCCTAAAGCAGCTTTTAGAAAACAAAGGGAGGAAAATATTTTAATATCCCTTATAACATTGCTTCTATTTTATGAGCAAATTGTGTTTATTTTTCTTTGCAGTTCTACAGACCCCAGGAAAATCTTTTAACCTTGCAGATCTTTACAGGATTGCACATTTAGGCTGTCAGAAACCAAAATAATTAAACTGAAAAGCTGCTCACTTCTCTTTCTGTATAAGGTTAGGAAAAAAAGATACAATTACTGGTGAAAGTAGGACACTGAGCATAATTTAAAACCACGTGCAGCCTAGAAGCATTATGAATATGAAATCTTTGTTGTACAAATTACAGCTTGCATGCAGGCCTGGGCACCAGCCTTCCTAAGAAGATGATGACAAATTATGAAGAACTTAAAGAAGGGTAAAATGCCTAACATAAGGGCTAGAGGGGATGATCCATGGAGAAAGAACCTAAGAGGTAAATATTTTAAGATGCCCCACATGGTGTCCAAAACTGCTATAAGTGTTTACATGTGCTTGAAAGATACAAACAAGGAGGCATTAGGAGATTGTTTAGAGCACTTCTCAGGGGTATAATTGCATATAAAGGTAAGAAAGTGAGCAAATGGAGATTTGAGTTGACTATCCAGCCAAAATTTTAACAAGGATGTCTAATCGACTGTGAAATAGCTTCCCTAGAAAAAGTGTTAGAAGTCACATCTCTGAAATGATTTAAAAGCAGACCAGACACATCACGTTGTAAGGTAATGGATGGAGAATATAGAAGTGGCTCATAGGATATTTCAAGCTTTTGGTTTAGTCAGTCCCTCTGGTTGTGACCAATCTGGCTGCCCCCCTTGCCGCTGCTGTGCTGCAGGAGCAGCACCCACCACTGCTCCTGCTTAACACCCTGACCCTCCAGCTGGGAAAGGAAGACATAACCAGATATTTACTGGCCAAAAAGGATGATTCTGATGCTTAAATATTAGGTAATTGAGTGAATATGGTAAGTTGTCTGCAAGAGGTGCCTGTGTACCTTGGCCAAGGCAGCACAGCCCTTGTACTGCCGTGAGGAGCAGTGCCCGAGAGGTGTCAAGGACCTGGCCCTGGCTCACCACTCACTCTGTGGCTGATAGACACCTCCTAGCTGTGAGCTGCCCTGTTATGGCTTCTGGCTTCTTCTTATTAATTCCCCCAGCTCTCAAAATGGCATTACATATGCACAAAACAAAAAACAAATGTGAGGAAATCAGTATAAAAATGTCAATTTAGTTTTCCAGGAATTCTCTCTGTTAATGCATTTTATGCTCCTTTCCTGCAAATAGTCTGCTGCACAGGAGGTTTCTCAGTGAAAATATGTGCTGAATTATCACATGGAATGCACATTACAGAAATGCAAGTTTGTCCTCGTGAAAGGCCCAAGGAGTTGGTTACACCTCTTCTTAGATAGTTTTTTCACCCAAAAAGTCCTTTGCATTGCAACATACAGGACAGAAGGGAAAAAGTTTGAGATAGAATGCTTTCCTCTTTGAGGGCATCTGCTGACACAGTGGTATTAGCAGAGTAGTAATAGTATAAATGCATTCTTGAAATGCATGGTTATGATGGATCTATGGTTAAGATACAGAGTAAGGAGACCAGGAGCCAGACTTATGGCTTCCCCACAGGTTATTCAGTAAGATACTAGGTTATTTTCCTATTTTCCTTCAGTTTCGTGACTTTCATCTACAAGGCTGAGGGTAGTAATACACATTTGCTGTATTGGAATGACACAAGTCTGCGGTGAATTCACAATTCTTTAAAAGCCTCTGGCAGTAAGGACCTCAGCAGCAAAGGCTGGTTGTTAGTACTGGTGTGATGCTGGGCCTGTGAATCACGCTGGGAAGGAAATCTTCATCCCTGAAAGTAACTGAATTCTCCTGGCAAGAGATGTTGAGGTGACAGAAATTTGTTCTGACTGAATTAGCTGACATGCAGCTAAAAAAGAAATGAACAGAAAATATATTAAGTACTTAGTCTTAGAATCTGAAAATAGTCTTTGTCATACAAAGCAGTTATCTCCTTTCACACTAACTCTTTTGATCTAAGCATGATAAAACCATGATGTGCCAAATTTGAAGCAGAACAAACAAATAAATCAATGGCAGCAGTTGTGAAAAGCAGGGAGTATGACTGGGTTTTGTTACAAACCTGCAACCACAGAGCCTGATGAGTTTTGTCTAAAAACAGGAACAAAATCCCAGCTTTCAATTCACTGATAATAATGAACTTCGCCTCCAGCTGGCCAGCTGGAAAATGTGAAGGAATCCTGAGACCTTCTCTACAGATAATCAATACTTGATTCGACTTGATAAATATGCCCAGATGTTGGAAATAATTGCCTAAGCACTGTAGTGCTGTTATGTGTTTGATAAACTAGCTATAGGAAATGTAAACCAGTGGAAGAACGAACTAGGGACTACATTATCATCAAAACCAGTATGTTCATGTAAATAAAGTAAAGGCTATGAGGGCTGGGCTCTATTTATATGTGCGAAAAGTCTAGAGAAATGGCTGTTTAATATTATATACTTACTTTCTACATGTTTACTTTTTTAACATCATAGCAACTTAGTAATCTAATTATCCAAAGTTAAAAACTTAAGTGCATTCTGTATGCATTTAGCACTCAAAAGCAGTCACAAAAAAAAAAAAAATTGCTCCCATTTCACCCTGTCACCAGGAATCTGCATCAGCTACCGCTAAGAAAGTCCATATGTATTTTCTTCCTCCCCTCCACTATGGAAGCATGTAGTAGCAGGGTTAAAAAATAATCAATACAGCAACTGAGCTCTCTTGAGTGTGATTTGGGACAGAGATTGTGTTGTCCAGCCTCATCCACTCCTGACCCAGGGAAACCCTTTTGGCACAGCTGTTAATGGTTACTCAAACCCTGCCTGACTGATGAGGCTATTAGTAAAAATTAGCAAAAGGGCTGGAGGAAGACAGTGGGTCTTGTGGAACTCCAGCCTGTTCTTTGCTGAGTTCCTAGGGACTGGTGTGCTGACGGGACAGACTGGCACTGGCACGATCTGGTTCTGAACCCCACGAGTTCAATGCCATGGAGTGAGGCCTGGGGACACTGGCTGCTTTCCTGGGGGAGGGACATGGGCACGGGGAAGCAGGACCTACCACTCAACTGCACTTAAGCTCTGCACCAATTGGCCCCTAATTGTCCTCTGCTGAATTTTGTATTTGCTGTCTCTCCCAGTCCCTTGATAATAAGCAGAGCTCATCCACAGATCTCTGACTGATGACATAGTGGCACATTTTGAGATGGGGAGTTGAATTACAGTGATAACTTACGTTTTAATTTGTCATACACCTTCAACCACTTCATCTGCTTCTCATACCTGATCATCTAGATTTATTTCAACAGTCCCCAAATAGGAACAACTCCATATAGCTAGTATTTCCTCTTTTTTATTTCAGACACAGAGTTTCTCCTAAAATGACATCTATGTGAGGTATTAGAAAGGTAAGAATCAGCGCTACAACAGTGACAAATTTTCTTTGCCTAGAAATGTCAGAGCTTTAATGTCCTGTATATACTATATTGGATATGGCTAGAAATAGAAGCCTTTATGCCAATTGAAAGGAAATATTTCCAGTCTCCCAATTCTAGAAGACTTTGAGATACCTGACCCCTAAAGTATGAATTATTTTTGAGCATATAAAACCTATTTTTGAAATGTTACAGCTAATTCTTGGCTCAAAATATCTGGGCTAGTAATCATAAAAGTTCTTGGCTCTTGAGATGGGAAGACATGAAAAATACACCTTCTGGACTACCAAGATTTCTCCTAAATTTTATAACTAGGTTGTTTTAATGTTGTTTTCTCATTGGTCGGTTGTTTCTTTGTAACAAGCTCATGGACTGGGTTAGTTCTCACAACAATCAGGAACCTCCTAATTTTTGTCTGCAGCATATAAATAAGGGGAGATATGCTGATGTTCCTTTCCCAGAAGGCACAAAATAGCTCAACTAGACTTCCCAAATTCTCATTGTGTATAAAGCAGAACAAACAGCAACCCATAATGCTCTGAACTCCAATTTAGATTTTTGCATTGTGAATATGGTTTGAGGTAGGTTTATTAGGAAGAAGGAATAAAGGTAAAGGAGTTTTACCTCTCCATCAGCACCAGCACATGTGTCTCTTATCCAGATAAATCACAGTGGATTTTGTATTCACACATACTCACACAAAACTGGGCAAACTTGATCTGTAGATCTGCATGTCTCAATGCTTCCCAGAATTCTTTAGTAAGCATTCACAGTAGATAGCAGCTGAGGTGAGTAAAAAATATTTCACAATCAGCTAGTGAGGCATTACTTGGGCATTTTCCCAATGACGTGACATTTTAACTTGGCAGGGTTTTGCTACCAACCTCCTTATCAGTGTACGGCCATTTCTTGTTCTTATCATCTTTCTCCACATCAGGAATGTTGTTCCAGGATCTTTGAAATATGATATATTTTCTTCCCCCATAGAACACCTTTGCTCCTCTGCCTCACTTGTGCCTGGCAGTAAAAATTAGGTCAGTTTATTCTATATATTGAAGGCAAACTAATGTGACATTAAACTAAAATTCATGCATGAATGAAGAAAAATGGGAGAATATATCTGTGCATGCTGACAGATTGTTATGCTGTGATTTATCTGGAAAAGAAACATCAAGCCAGCTTACCTCGTGGTATCATGCCACAGTAGTCATCAGATCATCCTGTCTGCCTCTGCTACTTAATCAAGCATGAGTCTGCGGGAACACTTGAGCGGTGAAGGCACAGACACGACCGTGTGGGGATCACAGGAGCACATCAGCCCTACACTGTGTGGGCAGGGATGCACCCTGATACCTTTTGGATGCAAACACCTGGCTGCCTCTGCTGCAAATCCGTCACCTCACCTTGGTGACAAGCATCTACCCCATGTCATTCCTCACTTCTGAAGGTAGTCTTCTGTGACAGAGGGAGGCTGTTTACATTGGCACTTCTGCTGCACATTGCTACACTTTACGTGTCTTGCCAGATATTTGTGATATACCAAATGACAGGTGCATTTCTTAATAAGTTCTACCGGGGGCAGGAATTAGTAGATGAGGGAGCACACAGCAGTGGAAGCATCTGGTAAGAAGAAAAAAGACTGTCTTGTACTCTGTCAAGTGTAATTAGAGTTGCCAGTTGTCATTGCTGCTAGCGTTTACTTAAATAAGTTTCTCTGATGAGAAAGTATCTGACAAAACTCAGACTCATGTAAATTTATGAAGAACATAATTCCAAAATGGTCCTATTATTAAACAGTCATGTTGGAGTTCAGTACTCTCTGACCAGCTTTTGGATATGCCATGGATGAAGGGTGTAAGGCTTAATGTCAAAGTTACCGATTTGAAGATGTTATTTAGGATTTCTGATTTAGCAGAGTAATATAAAATATACTGAAAATATAAGACAAATGTAAATTACATTTACCAGGACATATCAGTTGCCACAGTTCAGTCACAACATGAATGTGATTCCCATTACCAGTGTCTATAATAAGCTCATTATCACAATGGGGAATGTTCCCAATTGACAAGAAGGAATGTGTAGATTCAAGCCAGCTCAAGGCCAATGCTGTCTTTGAAATACTTTTCCTAGTTGTCTAGTTTAGGCAGTTGTCTAGTTTAAATTCTGTGTGAGCCTTCTTCCATGGCTGATGTCTATTGGTCAGTCTCAAGCCACCAGCCTTACTAAAGAAGAGGTAAAGATTTCTGCGAGCTATAAAACTGTTACATTAAAAATGCTCTCAAAATAATTTCCTTTCAACAGTAAACTTTGGGGGAGGCTGGAGATAAGTGTTCTACAGTCTAATTAAGAAGGATAAACATTTGTTATTTTTAATTGTGTCTGACAACACATTTAATTGCCCCCTCCTGGAGTGCAGCACAGAGGGGTACTCACAAACCACACCCCAGCACACTCTGAGGGTCTCATGCTGGGAGATGAGCAGTGCACCACATCCAGCTGCTGCAAACAGCATCTCAGATCTTGTTTTAGATTCTAATCCTTCCTTTGGTACTTTTAATTAATTATAAATATTTGTTGCTTTGTTATTATAACGCTGTGTCATTATATAATTGCTTTGATCCATGACCTGTAACCTGAAAGTATTTAGAAAGAAAAAAAAAGAATGATGATGCATTTTTGTGGTTTTTTGGCTAATTTAAATTATGGGTCTTACACAAAATAGCCTACAGTGGGAAACCTGTATGACCAGTGCAGTCTATGTCCAGTGAGGAGCTTGACTTTATTTTGGGAACTGGCCTATAGAGTCAGTGGGAGACAGAAAGCATAAATAGAAACCTTTGACCACAGGTTTTAAGGAAGGGGAACAAATGAAAAAGATGCTTTGCAATTGATGGCTGTGGAGAAAATGTGTATTAGCCAGACATGAACTGTAGTAAAGAAATAAATTCCCATAATAATCACAGAAAACAGCAGCCCTCCACCCCTCCCAGGACACTTCAGGGAGTAATACTGACTGCTGGTTTGTGAGGTCAAAACATCCACATGAAATGTTTTTTAAGAGCAGGAACACAGTGATGAAAATTGATGAGCTGAAATAACATAATATACCCCAAAACAAGGAGTAAAGTCCTGCCCTTTTTACCTTCAAATGGAGCTGTCCCCTCAAGACATGGTAGAGAATGTATTGGAAATAGAATTACTTTCCCGATTTATACAAACTCACAGAATCAATGAAAGCTTATGATAATGGTGATATTTTTGAGAGAATATGACTTTGCTGTGTTCCTCTAAAGGGCAAATTTTGTCCCCACGCTAGGTATATGCCAGGCAGATGCTGGCACCTTCCTATGGTATGGCTGGGGCTGGAAGAACCATCAGTCAGACTCTTGTTGCTCTCTGAGTTATGGGCAAGCTTTCATAGCCATTTTGTCAAGTCATATCGGCAGTGAAGAAATATCACAAGCAATCTGTTCTGTACATGAATTACTATGTAAGTAATACAAGCAAATTAATAAAATAATAAAGGGTGTCTCTTCTGGAATAAAAGACAAAGAGAAAAATGGCCTAAATGTATTGAGAACATTATTAATTATCTATAGTCCCAGTGACTGAGTTTCATCTGCCCTAGTTTAGGCTTTCAAAGAGTGAACTTCCCCCTCTGGGTATGAGCCTACACTGAGTAATGATGCAATTGCCCCAGACAGCAGATCTAATTCCTGTGGATTGCTAATAACACCCCAGATGTCCATGCACTCACTTTGAGAGCTCAGCCCCATTTAGGCTCATTTTCCAGCTCACACCCTCATGCCCGAGAGGTGACTGCACAACGTGTCATCCATCACCCAGCACTCTCACGCCTGCCTTTCCCAGAGGGATGCACAGTCCTGTGTCTTTGTGCCGCAAGCGCCCAGCGGGCAGTGAAGGTGAACAGCATGGACGGGACGGGGCTGGCCACACACCTGAGAGCTGTGTCACAGTTACCCGCCTCTTGGAAGGTTTGATTAAGGAATGGGGCTGCTGACAAGTTGCCTTCCCAAGCCACAAGTGCTACTCCAGCACAAGCAGTCCCCAGTGCACACCCCTGCCCGGGTAACTGGGATCTCGTCCCTTATCTGTGTTGTAATTTCCATGTGTTCAGGCTTCCCAATATTTTCTGATGGGAACATGCGCACACTGTGAACTTTAACTCTCCTGGAGTGAGTTGGGGACAAGAGAAGGAGGAAAATATGGAGGGTATTTGGAGGTTATGGAGGAAATAAAAGAGTTTCCCATATTTTGCTTCCCACTCCTCACTGGTACCTGTCACAGAAGAGCCCAGAGAGGCAGAAATCCTCTTTGGCAGCATCCCCCAAGCCATCAGAGTCACACAGGTGATTCATACCCCAACCCACATGCATGACTAGCAAGCCTTCCCCCACTCTGCTATATCATGAAATCTTCTGCCATTACAAACCTCACCAGACCTTTTTCCCCATTTGGCAGAAGTTCCCACTCATTTGCCTTCTAAGAAACACCAAGAAGCCACCCACACAGCAGGTGGATCCCTCCAGGACAGAACTTGTGGGAGATGGTTGGCTTGTCTTGCCTGCACACATTCCCAGGAAGCAGTGAGAGCCGTGTCAGAGAGTTTGGAGGAGGTGAGGAGCCAAGGACAGAAAGGGTTTATGTGGAAGGGACTGATGGAGAAGAAGCAGTCCCAGCTGTCACTCAGACTGAGGCAGTGACACTGGGCTGTGACTGACTGCCACAGGACAGGAGTCATCCGCAAGAATTTGATGTGTGTGTGTGCAGTCACAGCGGTTGGCCATTGCTGTCATAAAGGTGGAAACAGCACCACGGGACTGGCTCACCAGTCCTTTCCACCCTTCAGCCTCAAGTTAATGGGATGGAAAGAAATTCACAGTCTAATTTGGGCCTCATACTAGAGGGTATGCTAACAAATGAGTTGCTTGATGTACATGCAGGGCACATTCACAAATTCCCTCAGAGACCACGCACTAACCAGTACTAGCCATCAGCCCGGGCAAGCACGGAAAAGAGCCAGCGGCCAGAATAGTTCCAGTAGGTTTCACAGACATCTCAGGAGAGGTGGTGACAGCAAATCTGATGAGAGGCTGTCTAAAGGCCATTACAAAGACAATGCATAACGCACATGCCCTGCTTGACCTGAGGTTTTTGATGCAGACGTTGTCCATGAGATCTGAAAACTGGATTGTAGATGAAAGTCAGAGAATTTAACAACCAGACAGCCTCCTGCAATGCCCAAGCCTGCTCCTTTAGGTCCTATGAGCAGGAACAAGTGATAAATGCACCAGGCCACATGTGGCAGCTTGCATCCAGGACCTGTCTTCTGTCTCCTGCTGTGTGTCCCCCAGGACTACCTCTTCTGTTCCCCAGCCTACACTTTCCTGGCCAGCCCCACCAGACCATAAACCATTGTCCTGCCCCGTGGCCTTACTGCTTTCCCCAGTGCAATGGACCTCTGGCAGCACAGTGAACCAGCTTATTTACACCAATCTAATTGATTTTATATGTCAGAAAAATGTGTTGTTATTTTTATCTCCAACACTTTCTAATCCAAGTGACCTAAATGGACTGGGACAAGGACAACCGAGATTTTAGCTGAGTACAAGACTCAAACGAAACAGCTGCTCCGGCAAGAGCTGTGAAATCCAATGCTGTTGCCTTCCTCTGGGCTTATGCACCAGGTGGGCTCTGTGATACTGGAGGCTCATACTGGAGTGTGATATTGTTAAAGGGTCAGAGGACGTGGCAACAAATGGATTTGTAACAGAACACAAGCCATGACTGTTGACTCTAGCTAGTGACCATGTGTTTTGTCTGAAATCTGTAAGAACTGAAGAATGACCCAGATTACTAAAAGTATAATTATTTTTTTGTTTTGTTATTGTTTACCATTCTGGTTTTGGGAATTGTTGCTTTTTTTTTTTTTTCCCCGGATGTTGGCATGAGTATATGGCAATAGCATAGTCTTATGCATTTAATACCATTTTGTGGATGCTATGTTGCATATACATTATTTACTTCTAGCACAAAGAAAATATTAATTATTCAGTGTGGCAAGAATTGAGTGTCAAAATGCCTCTGGTAATCATGAATTATAGATTGGTCTGTATAGATACATGTTTTGCTCTTATGAGTTGCGCTCTTAAGATTTTTCCTCTGTGGATTGTTCATCAATGTGATTCTGATTCACGTCAGTAATCAACTATCAGTGCAGGTGTACACTCTGCCATTGACAAGGCATCTAGCCTTCAGCTCTGTTGTCCTGTTCTCCTTGCTCCAGCATCAGGGCCTAGCCTCATTCAAAAATATATGTGTGTGCTACCTGGACAGTGGCCATGGCCACCAAAGGTCTCATTGCTTAGCTCCTTGCTCTGGGCTGGGCAGCACTACAACTCATGCTCTGTGCCAGCTGCTGGGAAGGGAGCTGGTGCCATCACGCTCTGCTCAGAAGATGCAGGGGCACTCCAAGACCTGCCGGAGTCCTGCCGGCATGGTGGTAGGCAGAGCATACCCAAGTGCAGGGGAAGCTGGCTGGCAGAAATTTGGCAGAGGTGGGAGATGGGAGATGTTGTCTCTCACAGACACAAGCTGCTGTCAGTCAGTGGTATGTTGCCCCTGTGCAAGGCAGAAGCTCTTTAGTTCCTGCTGAGTTTGTTATTTCCCCATCTGGTGCTCTCCTGTCATGTCTGAATGCCCCCAGCAGTTGTCAGTCCACACCTGGAGTTTCATGTTCACTTTTGTCCCCGTAATTCAAGAAAGACACAGAAAGACTGAAGAGGGTCCAAGGAAGGCTATGAAGATGACCAAAGAACTGGAGCACCTGCACTTTGAGGAAGGAGTTAGGTTTTTAGTTCCCAGGGAAGAGAAGGCTCAGAGTGGGCCTCATCACAGTATCCCAATACTTAAAGGGTGGCTACAAAGAAGATGGAGGACCTTCTTACTCTTCACAAGGAGGCTCATGGAGTAGACGAGGGGTAACAGGTACAAGTTGCACCAGGAGAGGTTTATCTCAACATAAGAAAGAAATTTTATACAGTGGGAACACTCCTTTATCGGAATAACCTCTGCAGAGATGTGGCAAAGTCCCTGTTGTCAGAGGTTTTCAAGATGCAGTTGGTTAGGATGCCAGGTAATGACATTTAAGCTCCCTCTCCCACAAAAGGTTGGACCAGATGGTCTTTCGAAGTCCCTGCCAACTTGGGCTGTTCTATGACTCTGTGATTATTGTCCTGTACAAAAACACCTTTTCCCATCAAAGTTTTGCTGTTTTAATGACGGCATCATAACCATGTACATCCATCTCCTGCTTCAACTCTGAGTGTAACCATCTCCCAGTTTTGTATGTATTTTCTCACAAATGGCAAATGAGAAGGGAGCATTGGCCAGGTGACAAGCAGCTATCTTCTTCTGAGATTGTAGGTCTGGTGAGGACCACAGAGAATCTAGCTTAGGAGTCCTTAAGAGCAGGCATTTTTCAACCCCATAAAAACACAGACTTTTGTACTTCAGGCACTTGATATAGCTGAAAGTAATTGCTCCAATGCTGAAAAACCAAATTGTTCTCTAGGGATGATAGTGTTCTTTAGTTAAAATCACAGGAAAATAAATAACTTACTTTTCCAAGAGAAAGCCAAAAATGTCATTTAGAGCAGAGCAATCATTCTTAAAAGGCAGCACTTGTCTGACACGACTACAGAAACAGCACTCTTCTCAGGAAGGAGCTTCTGTGCTTATAATTGTAATTCGTGCAGGTCCAGCTGCCTTGCCAGCAGCATGTGGAGCAGCTTTAATCACAGTTTTAAACTAATGTGGCAGATATTTATGATAAAAACTGTGGTGTCAGCTGTGTCAGATGCTGTAAAAAAACCTCAAAACAATCAGCTGTCAGATTGATTAAAAACCCCCACATTTTCCTCTGAAAGTGCTGAGGTAATTTAAGAAAAAATTATAAAGACCGTAATTAATTTAATCAAACAATTTCAATGATAAATTGCAGCCAGGAAAGTCTCCTGGGGTTGCAAAGAGCATGTTTATATTGTCAGGTGTGTCAAAAAAAAGATTGGATGGAGACATTGTACTGACAGGGGAGAAGAAGGGAAAATTTTTTCCTCATTTCTCTGCTGCTGGAGCATCCCAGAAGTGTCATCTCCCACCTAACGTGGCCAAGTGATGTCCTCTGCCTGCTTTCTGCCTTCCTTAGACTTTTACCAATGATAACACTCGATTCCACAGAAACAGAAACAGTAAGCAGTCACCTGATGGCTTGCTCTTCTGAGCCTGCTCCTAAAACAACAGCTCTGGGTGCAATTATGGGGCATGGTCTGGCACTGCCTGTCCTGCTGTGGGGCCACACAACAGGGCCAACCTGTGGCTGTGCTTTGCTGTGGTTTTGTATCACCCCTCCTCTCACTGCCTTGGTGCTGGTGGGCTGGGACCACCCCACTGTGCTCATGCTGGCAGGAACAGCCAGATTCTGAGGGGCAGGATTCCAGAGAGCACGCCTCTGTAGGGAAATCCATCCTGTTCCTCAGTGTTCGTTGTGCAAGATGCATCAAGTGCATCAAGTGAAGGTAGGGCTAAACCAGTTTGGCTTATATGATATATGCAATCCCCAATCTGTGCTAAAGAGTCAGCACATTAAAAGGACAGGTAGGAAGATGATCAGACTGCCTTGCGTATTAATCTTAAATTTGAAAAAAACCCTCTAAACTCATCTCCTTGGTTGGTTCTGTATTTTTAATGGCAAAATTAATGTGGGGAAACAGAAAAATGAAACAGGCTGATCACTTAGTGCCCTGCATTAAATGCTATAATTCAAGACTGCTGTACATAGAAGACAACAAATATGTCAGGGATGATTCAGTGTTACTGAAATAACTCGAGAATATAAGCTCTCCTTTACCACTGTCAGAATAGCTAGACTTGTTTGATTTAGTTCATCCTGCTGTGCTGTGTTGCTCTGCTTTTTCTGTTAGCTCCTCAATTCAGCCTTACAATTGGGAATTCAGATAACACAGCCCTTCACTTCTGATCTTAGTTGAATACCAATGCCATAATTTTATGCTTCCTTGCCTTCTCTACTCCCTGACCTTTCGTGTTTCTTGAGGGACATCTCATTTCCTCTAGCTTTCAAACACCTTAACACTTATTTCTTTATATTGGTGATACAATTAAGTACACATCCTTAATTGAGTTACAAGCAAATACATAGAATAATAACAGGGTGTTTATCTTTGTCAACCCTAGACAGGTAATTAAACAGTCTCCTTCACACTCTTCTAGGCAAACAGAACCCTTTAAACTGATATGCCGCCTTTACATAATGTCAATAGACTGTCTTCTCCTCTCCTCTGTTTAGATGGCCTTGTGTATTCAATAGAAAATGCAAATTTGCCTTGCTCAAAACCCAGCTGGAAATAAACCTAAAACTCCTATTAGTCTAGTTCTTCTGGTTCAGAGTACACTGAATTAGAATAAAAAGTTATTTCATTGCTGGAGCTGACAGAGTACAATTTCAGACGTCACACTTCGGGTGCAAAGTCTGTTCAGATTTCCAGTGCAATGCTTCCTGATATGTGCTTGGATTTAGCACTTATATCAGCTAGGCAGAGCAGCAGATCTTCATCTGTGGTAAACTGATGTGGCTCTGTTAAAGGTCAAAGGAGCTGATTTCCATCAGCTGAGGACATAGATGACCTGCCATTCATGTCTTGTCCCTTTGCCCTTCAGAAGAGGAGGAAACCCTCTGGCATTCAGCAAGGTACTGACTGCCAAAGGCTCTGCTGAGGAGCAGCTGAATTTCAAAACATTTATGTAAGGCTGTTGAAGAGGAATGGTCACATGCCAAAGGCTCCAAAGTGCAGTCAGTTTGGATTTTGTAATCAACATACCACTGGCTGAGACTTGGGCTCAGCCAGTAACCTGACCTGGGATACACCAACTCTCAGAGGTCTGGCTTCAGCTTGTGGTTTTCTCTGCTCTGTAATATTCCTCCACTGCTTCCCTACAGGAATTGGCACTTCTCCTGCTACCTTCTTGGTAGCTTTGTGTCCTCTCTTATAATTTTCCACTACAGGACCCAGGGATCTCAATACTCCTGAATTGAAAGATGCCCACAGAAACACAGACTACACAGCCCTTTTGGTCATAGGAAAAGCCATTTTCCATCTTATGGCTTGTGATAAAATCCAGTTACAAACATTAGGATGCACTTCAATCGAGTGTTGTGTGGATTATGGATCCCATTGTAAACAAGCCAGCTCATAGTAAAGAAATGCAAGGAACATTTGCACTGAAATCACTCCACCCTATTTTCTGCAAAATTGCTTTTACATATATATCATTGCTCTGCTATATAGAAGAAAATATGTAGAGCATAAATATTGACATTCATACTGTTCATACTTGTACATGCTAAAGAAATAATTATTTTTTAAAGGCTTTCGATAAAGATGGCTTTTGGAAGGTTAACAGAGGGAACAAACACCTTAGCAGTGCCACACAGTAGTTCTGTTTCCTTGGAGATTCCTTTTAATGTAGAAATAAATAAGAAAAGCTCACGGCTCGCAGCAATGTGCTTTTCTAACCTAGTCTTTAAGACAGAAAAGAAGTATGAATATGACAGTGCCTTACCCCAATGGAGATGTTATGTAGCCTCATGTCAGTGAGATTTGGTTTTTAAATGCTCCCTTGGGGAACATGCACTTATTTGCAATTGAACTATACATAACAAATAATTTCCTATTGCTATTTTTGTTCATTTATTATACATCAATATTTCCCCTCGATAAAAGGAGTTCTGGAGAATTTTCAAATGCTCAGACAGAAAAACACTCACAAAGCCACAAACCCAAAGCTGATCAGTATGGTTTGGGTATGCCATGAGGTGAAACCCTTGGATGCCCAAAGGCATGTCCAGATGCCAAACATCTCAGAGATGTACAAGTGAGTCCCTTGTTTCAGATATGTGTCTGCATCACAACATCAAACAGTAAAGTTTTAGAAGAGAAACAACATAGAGAAGAGCTTGATAACCTGTGTGCTGGAGCAGCAGGCAGTCAGACCGAGGGAGTGTCAAAGGTGGAGAAAAGGAGACCAAAGGAACAGAGAGAAGTATTATCAGGCCAGTACTACAGAAACCATAGCTGAAATCCAGAAAGGGCCAGTAAAAGAAAGTAATGGGAATAGTGAAAAGTCAGAACAACAGTGAGTAAGAGGAAAAGATGGGGGAGACCAGGAGTGCTCAGAAATGCTGCTATGGCTATAAAAGGAGCAAACTGGGCTGAGCCCTAGAGCCAGGAACTGGCAGGGAGAGAAAAAAACTACACCAGATCGAGACAGGTTTGCCCCCACCTCCCATGCACTATGTGGCACCGACTGAAAATGATAGATGATCTGGTCTGTCCTTGCAGCCTGTCTGCCTAACAGGTATGGCAGCTTATTTTCTCTGTTTATGACATTTGCCCACACTTGCTTAGGGCAGAGCACAGTGAGAACCATAACTGCCTGGGACCTGGTGGAAACAAATATTTAAGCCACCTTTAATAGCGTGCCCAAGACACTTGCAACACAGTCAAATTCTCCTGAGCTGAGAAAGTTGGTACAAAAACAAGGGTCCTAGATGCTAAAATTCACTATTGTACTTTTCCCCTGCTTGACCTATGTTTCTGTATCTTTTTAAGGAAGACATTGTTCAAGCTGTTCAGTTCTTTGGGACAAAAAACAACTGTGCAGCATATATCATTGTTTGATCACATTGAATCCCGTAAAGAAAATTAAAAGTAGAAATCACCGGTGTGAAGTGACATGCAATTTGAACGGAGATATGTTACTGCAAATCTCCTCTGTAGGAAGCCATAGGAAATGGAGTTGCTAGACTACCTTAAAAATTACTGCTGTATTTTGAAATGTGGAGTTATTTTCAAGAGAACTAATTTTCAGTAGAGGGAGCTGTAGGACCAGGTTAGACTTAAAACACTGAATAGCAGTCACTGCAGTAAAAGTAGATTAAAAAGTATTTACGTTAACATGCAGAATTATTAAACAGTGTACCAGAGAGTTTATTATCATAAAATTATTTAAACTTTAGAACTTTCCACTGCATCTTAGGGTGTAGAAAAACAAGTGAGGTATGTAACTGCATGTAAAGGCATTGTTTGAGGTTTTACTGAAAAATAATCTTCTCCTTTCCTGGATAATAGGCACTGATTTGTGATACAAAGACTCCAAAAGCAAAACAAAGCTGTATTTCTTTCCTTATTGAATGCTAGTGGCAGTATTTTCAATATGGTAACTGTAGACTACAGATTCAGAGATTCAATCAGTGCACAAGGGAGAGTAATAGGCAGGGTTCTCAGTGCTGTCTCCATCCGCTCGTATTTGTATGCAAAATAATCTGCTTCTACCCAAAGGCAAAACCTGTGTGTGTGCAATTTTCTCTAGATGTGCCATTTTCAAGGGTTATCCTTTAGACTCAGCACACGCTGATCCTTTTTCCTCTCACACGTCTCTACCAGGGCAGGCCAGCAGTGACATCTGAACACTGTTCACAGATGCTTAGCATTGCTCAGTGCTAGCGAGCCTTCTCTGTACTGACACCACTGTGTTGGCAGTGTCAGCCAAGATGGAAAAACAAGATCTTGACAGGTTCTTGAACAGAGAAAAATGAGGTTACAGCAAAATATTTGATGTTATTTACAAGTCTCGGATTACATCCAAGAATCCAAGCATGTCCTCCAGTGGACCTGCATGAAGAGGCCTTGAAAATAAATAGACCTTTGTCACAATTATTTCATCATGTCAAATTGCTCCCAAACATTCACGCTCACAAATATGCTTCACCGTGGGGGCAGCAGCAGGGGGGCCGCTCTTCAGTCACTCCTGATGGATGCTTCACTGCCCCAGTCCCGTCCATGACACACCCATGTCACCTGGCATGTGACACAAACCCAAATGACAAGGCTGTGCTCTTCCACATGAATTCTTCTGCACCACACAGGCCCCACTGCCCTGTATAAAAGGTCATGATGCAGCAACTTTCCAATGCCAATATTCTTCCTGCTTATTAGGAGGTTTTAACAGGCTGATATTCACAGAATCACAAAATATGCTGTCTTGGAAGGGACTCACAAGGATCACTGAGTCTAACTCCTGGCCCTGCACAGAACATTTCCCAAGAGTCACCCTATGTGCCTGAGAGTGTTGTCCAAACACTTGAACACTGTCAGGCTTGGGCTGTGACCACTTCCCTGGGGAGCCTGTTCCAGTGCCCAACCACCCTCTGGATGAAGAACCTTTTTCTAATATCCAACCTAAACATTCCCTGGCACAACTTCAGGCCATTGCCTTGGGTTCTGTCACTGGTCACCAGAAAGAGGAGATCAGTGCCTGCCACTCCTGTTCCCCTCCTGAGGAAGTTGTAACTGCAGGGAGTTCTCCCCTCAATCTCCTCTTCTCCAGGCTGAACAGACCAAGTGACCTCAGCCGCTCCTCACACCTTCCCCTCAAGGCCTGATTTGCTGCAAGGAAAGAGGGGCAAAAGAGCAAAGAGGAGCTTGGAGAGAGCTTTGGGTAGGCAGAAAAGCCACCATGCTGTGCCTCAGAGCATCTCAGGAGCTATGCTGCCCAAACCACTTAAACAAGAGAGCATGAGTAAGTTGCTGGAGGCCACCACTCATGAGATCAGGCTTACTATGTCTTAGAGATCTGTGGCATCAGGACCTTTCAACCTTCCTAGTACAACATAACCACCTACAACTGCTTTATTTTTAGATCAAGACCTGACGTGTCGGTGCACTTATTTCCAGGCATCATTGCTTTCAGACATCTGGCTGTGCTCAGCCCCTTCAACTCTGCTGCACAGCAGTTCACGGTCAGCAAGTCCACTACAGACATTGTTAACACCATCTCTGCCATCTCCTCTATTTTGAATAAGCTGTTTTGTCTGCTCCCTGTTGGTTAATGCTCTCAGTGTCACTTCAGCATTCTTGAGGCAGAGAGTGGCTTGTGTCAGAGCCTTCAATGTGATGCACATCTTAACCCAAGGTCCTTTCTCAGGCATGTTCCACACCAGTGCTCCTCAGGGCCACAGGTCACCCCTGCTCATCCATACTGGCTGCCCAGCCATGGAGATACCTACCTCTTTCTCCTGGTACAGACCTGGGTTTCCCAGCACACATTTCAACATATATGAGAGACACTGCATGTGCAATGTGAGGTGCATTGTGTTAGGTTACTTCATTAAGAGCAGTGTGAATTAACAACCCTTTCATGGCCTCCTTTTTCCTCTGTTTTAGCTCCAGGGAAAACACTGAACACTGCCAACTTTGCTAATAAATTCTTGCTGTCCTTTCTCATAGCAGTGTTACAGGACAGATTTACCCCAGACCAGTGAAATTTCCTCCAACAAATGAAGGCAGGGCAGAGAGCAATGGCCTTCAGTCTCAAACCTGAGCAATTGACACAGGTACAGTGCAATGCTTTATTTACTGGGTGGGTGAGTTTGGACAGCTGAGCTTGCACAGCCTCTGATCTTTGGATATTCCTGCTCACTGCATCCCTCTTCTGCGCTGGGCCATCCATTACTGCCTGGTGTTCTCACAACAAAAGGTTCGGGATGGACTCCCTGGGCACAGGAAGCAGCAAACCTGTGCTTCTTCCCCACCACATCTTCCTCCACCAAGTCTGTAAACTCTTTTATGCAGGAAAAAATACAAAGTCTTCTGTTAGCTCAAAGCTTTGCCTACACACGGAGAACAAATAGTCCTATCTGCTGTCGTGGTAAAAGGATATGCCTATGCTTACTCCTTTCCAACCCTGCTACCTATGTGTTGAAGATTTTCTGAAAGTCTTTACTAGAAAATTGCAACCACAGCAACACCCAGGTATTCAGGTTTTGCCTGTTTTCCATAGAAAATTCAAACACTCTGAGACACAATGGAAATGGGAGGCTCAAACCACCTGAGAGCTACTTACTGGGTTGTTTTTTGGGCCAAGGGCAAGGTAGTATTTACCAGCCGAGTAATCCTCAGAGCAGTTGTGTATCCAATAGGTATTGCTGAGGGGAAATATCTACTTTAAATGCATTCATCAGAGCTTTAAGACAGCATTCTGTGAAAACATGGTATCTAGGAACTAAACATTATCTGATTTGATTGAAGACTTTATGCAGCTACTCATTCCTTTTCCAGAGCAACCCTGTCAATAACCAACTCTCTTCTACAGAGCCCCTTCTTTGGCGGTAAACAAGAATCAGCTTCAAGCAGTTTTTCTTATCAATAGATACTTGAATATTGTGTGGTTTTTTTCTTCTCTGTCTGAATAGTAATCCTGTTTAGGCAAAGATCAGGATACTGAGAGGGAACAGAATAGCCCAGGGAGTGAATTCCCCAAAGGCAACAAGCCACTCTCTGTGCCCACATGTAAATACAGCAAGGGAGATTCAGTTAAGCGAGTAACCAAGGGTTTCTAACTAAAAATCTTTAAGCAGTCTGTTCTGACAGCTAATCTGCTTTGTAGGATATCACTGAAAGCTCAGAAGATCAGGTTGCACAAACACATGCCAGGAACGGCACAGGTATTTCTGTAGGGAAGCATTCTCTGTGGGGATTTTCCCTGATGTTAAAAGGTCTATGACACAGATCCTTAGCTGGCACAAGTTGCTATCTCACCACCTTAACCTCAGCAGCATTAAAACTCTAACCTAGCATTTCTTCTTGTTTTCCAATCTCCGTATTCCTAAAATACAGCTGCTAAATATTAATACGAAAAATAATATTTGGCAGATTAAATTGAACAGTTGTTTCAGAATGTTGCACATTGCTACAGGAAACCATGAAGCTGCTTTTACAATTCTCCTTTAACAGCTCTTCTAGTGATGCTGCTTTTATGGTAAAGTTTGTGAGTGGAAACACAGAGAGTGACCTAGCATTTTTTTAGAAATATGTCTTCATAACAGCGATGAAGCTTTTATTATCTCCACCAGTTGTAAATTGTCAAACTTCTAGCAATTTACTCAAACCTTTAGAGCTAGCTTTACTGTGGAGTTACAGTACACATACTTGGGCAATGCTTTCCAGCAAAATTAATGGGGAAAAAAATCTGTATTTTGTTTTCTTCTTTCTTTCTTTTTCTTCTTTTTGGTATTTGTTTTGCAGTTATTCTCTTTCATCCTTTCCAGAATTTGGTCTGCATGGATATTTTAATTTGCATCACTTCTTTTATTCTGTCAGTATTTTTTATTTATGATTAATTATTTTATATAATAACTATTTTTCTCCTTATGTTTTTCCTGTTCTACACTATTGAAGTATTGAAAAAAAATTAAAACTATTAATTTTATTTATTGCTGGAGAATTTCTACTAAATAAGGCAGAAAATTGTACCTTAGGTGAAATAGCTACCGACAAGAGCAAATCACCCTTTCAGGCCAATAAGAATCTCAAAGGAGCCAACATTTTTTGAAGACAACCTCATTGGCAATTTTGGTAGGTACATATTAGGAATAATTTCTAAACAGTAGGAAATTGAATAAAAAAAATTGTTAATCCTCTCATTGCAGAGGATTTGAAAGGCATGACTGAAGAATGAATGCCCCACCCCCTTCTAATTAATAGGACTAGTCATGCATTAATTAAGAACATGCATAAGCCTTTGCAAGATGTACATCATGTACATGAAAGTGGGTAAGACAGAAGTCTGGGAAGATTGTTGCTTCATTATGGAAAGAACTCATTTATTACAATTTAAACACCAGTTAGAATCTATTAAATTACTTAACTCTCCAGCTGAAAATCTGAAATAAGAGCAATGTCTCTAATGAGAATAAAAATAATGAATTCCTATTACTCATTTACTTCATAGGGATTAAGGCAGTAGTTCTAGGGAAATTAATTCTGTGTTTAGTTCTGGCCCCTCATTAGAAGAGGTGCTAGATTGTGTCCACAGAAGGCCAACAGAGCCGGCGACAGGTCTGAAGCACAAGTGTGTGAGGAGCTGCTGAGGGAGATGGGGGTGTTTATTTTGGAGAAAAAGAGACTCAGGGGAGTGTTGCAATAAGGACATGAAAAGAAGGACGCAGATACCTGCTAACAGAGCAAAGGAACAACTAGGGGCCGAACCGGCTCGAGTTTATTTTATATGTGTCTTAGAAACCACAGTGGATTGGAGGGACAAACTCACTGCCCCTCAATCACACTGGTCAAAGGAAATATCCATCAAATCTCTCTGCCCAGGAGAAAGGAATGTAAATAATAAACTACCATTACAAAAACATGGATATGTTTACAGAGAATGTATGAGAAAGTTACAGAAGAATAAAAACATCAGAACTGCAAAACTCAGGGCAACAGGGGAGACCTTATTACACTCTACAACTGCCTGAAAAGAGGTTGTAGCCAGCTGAGGGTCGGTTTCCTTCTCCATATAAAAGCAATAGAACAAGAGCAAATAGAGGAAATCGCCTCAAGTTGAGGTGAATATGAGCTTTAGACACAAGTTGATCTTTAATCCAATTTTCTATGAAGTTGTCAGGGGACGTTAAGATTCAGTATTAGGAAAAGCTTCTTCATGGAAAGGATTATCACGCACTGGAACAGGCTGCCCAGAAAAGTGGCTGAGACACTATCCCTGGAGGTATTTAAAAGACCTGCAGATGTGGCCCTTAGGGCCATAGTTTAGTAGTGGACTTGGCAGTGCTGATTTAAGGGTTGGGGTTTATGATCTTAAAGGTTTTTTCCAAGCTAAACACTTCTAAGATTCTATTATTCTAATACTTGAATTGCAAGACAGACACATTTGGAGAATCTTCTGATTCTAGACCACCCTCCTCAGGGTGGGGTGAGGAATGATGTAAAGCTCATGGATCAAGCTAAGGACAGGGAGGCCCCTCAGCAATTAGTCGGGGGAAAAAAATCAACTTGGAGAAAATTAATTTAATTTATTGCCAATTAATACCAGAGTAAGACAGAAATAAACTCAAAACTAAACTCAACACCTCCTCTCCTCCCTCTCTACCTTATTCCTATGCTCCACTTCTGACTTTTCTACCTCATCCTCTCCACCTTGAGCAGTGCAGGGGGGTGGGGAAATGGGGGTTCTAGTGAGTTCAACACTTTATCTTTCCCACTTCTTCCTCCTTCCTTAGGAGGAAAGGGTCCCCCATGGTTCCTGCCAAAAGTACCTACTCATGTATGTGCTCCCCTCCATGGCTGTAGCCCCTGCCAAGAAACTTGCTCCAGCATGGGGTCTCCATGGGCTGCAGCTTCCCTCAAGGCACATCCACCTGCTCCAGTCCTCCACAGGCTGCAGGTGGATCTCTGCTTTCCCATGGACCTCCATGGGCTGCAGGGGCACAGCTACCTCAACATGGGCTGCACCACGGGCTGTAGGGGAATCTCATCTCGTGCCTGGAGCACCTCCTCCCCCTCCTTCACTGACCTGAAGTGTCTGCAGAATGTTTATTTTCCACTCACTCACAGCTGCTGAGCAGCACTTTTTACCCTTTCTTATTTGTGGTATCACAGAAGTGCTTAGCAATGCCATCCCATGAGCTCAGCTTTGGCGGTGACAGGTCCATCTTGGAGCTGGCTGGGGAAAGACTGTCTGACCTGGGGGCATCCTCTGCTCTCTTCTTCCAGAAGCCACCCTTGCAGCCCACCAGCTACCAAAACCTTGCCACATAACGCCAATATACTTCAAAAGCAGAAGTGTCTCCAGTGCTGAAAAACATGTTCTCCTTCTGTGCCTGTTTATCTACAATGAACATTATTAGAATATGTACTTCATCAGTAGTAATTATTGCAACAAAATTCTTACTCCCCCATCTATTTACTACATGCTATTTATAGTATATGTTTCATGCTTCTTAGAACAGCAGTTTCCTTTCACTTCCATAATAATAACAACACAAAATACCTGCATTATAATAAGTTTCTTCTCCCCCTTCCATATTTAGCTTACCCTGGTAGAGTTGCTCAGTTTTAGCCTAAGTCCAGCTTTGCTAATTGCTTTCCTTTACTCTGTGTTTGTTCACACTCACACTTGCCACAAAGCTGTCATCAACCCAAATGGAAGGTTATGAATTGCTTCACCTGGTTTGATCTGCCCACAGTGGTTACACTAAGCACACTACTGCCAGATTTCTGTCAAAGTGAGATTTTGCAAATCGAGTCATGAAAAGAAGAAAACCACTATATTGTTTTACAATTCAGTTTTATTTTTTTAATGGAATGCCCTAGCATCATAAAACAGACTACATTTTCTAATCTTGAAGCCTGCAAGATTGGGAAAAAAGAAAAATCAAAGTTGATTTTCCTAGACATAATTTCCATACTGAGATTACATTTGGAGGAAAAAACCCCTAGGACCAAAATGTAAGCAGACATTACTTACACAGCTCTCTTCTTAAAAACAAACTGGACATGTAATACAACTCACATATGGTGCTTTGCTAGTTTAATATGCTACAAATAGAATTATTCAAACGCAACTATGCAGCTTTTCTATTGCCTAAGACATTTTCAGTTTTTTATGTTGCAACGCCTTTATTATTTCCTTCACACTTCTTTACCATACTATACAATGATCCTGCCTCCTTTTCTGGTGACTTTTTCTCAGAAAGGGGACCTTCACTGTGGCTTGGATTGGAAACATCAAGCTCTCAGCTGCAGATATTCAAATATTCAAAGCATTTAAATACATATTCACTATGAGATTAAGTCTTCATTTTTCAAGTAGAGGTCTCATGACTTGCTAGTAAACTAAAGGAAAGAGCTGGTTAGTGTTTATTCCTGTTCTCATTGATGAGAACATGCTCTGGATAGCTGCAATGCCTCAAACTCCCTCACTGTTGATAAACTGAGTATGCACCATTGTATCCTGCACACGAATTACTGTAACTTGCAAGTCTGGGTACTCTCACAAAATTTCATGGATAGACCACAATAGACATTTTTTAACAAATTACATTTTCAAAAAATATTCACATTTGAAAAATTTCATTTTCAATGGGGATCTTAATTCAAAAGTACTATTTCACTTATTAAACATGGCTTTAAAAATACAGTATATGCAACACCTGTGTTACAAATGTCTGAAAAACACTGGATGAATCAACATTTCAACTCACTGTATTAATAACAAAAGCAAAGACCAGTAGTTTTGGAAAAGTATTCAAGTATTTTCCTGAAATACTGTATAACAAAATAAAGATCCTAAACTTTGTATGATTGTACTTGAGGCAAATATAATTTGCAAGTGCTTTTTGTCATATAGAGCAATATGAATAATACTTGTAGCAAAGATATAGCACACGATTTTGATAATACACAAAACTGGAATGTAAATAACTTCAATAGAAAAAAATAACCTGCCATTTATAATATTCAAGTGCTTCAGTAATAAAATGACCAATCACCATGGCTTACATACACCAAATATATGAGAGACATGAAACTAACACAGGCTGGATGACAGAAGTACCAATAAATATACATGAATACAGAATCATCAGCTGTTTGGATGCAAAGAAACCTCAGCTGCAATAAGTTTTAAAGAGAAATTTACACTAAAAAAACCACATTAAAAATATAGAAGGGAACAGGGGCTAACTTCTGATCCTCAAACAGGAATAAATCTGTACAAGAAGAGCAAAATTTAGCCCCAAGCCCAGACACAAAACATGTATGTGTCACAATACACAAAACTATGCACAACTTAAATAGTAACTCCATAGCTCTGTATGACAGTCTAATTTTTTTGTTATAAAAACAAATCAGCACAGTGAATTCATTATTTGTCAGATGCCAGTTTCTTCCCTTGGCTTCACAAAACAAATTATTTTTTCATATTCAGTTAAACAAGCATTATTTTAAGGACTTTCAATCATAAATCATATTCCTAAACTTAACATTTCAACATCTTATCTTGCAAAGACATTTTAACATATGGAGTAGAATGTCCAAAGACTGGAGAGGGAAGCTTTTAATAAGTTAATGTTAGATACTTTCTTAAAACTACAACTTGCTGGTGTTTGAGAATCTATTTATATTTTCCTTTGCCTGTGCCTTCCTGGTAGTATATAAGTATTCCTGCAATTTGCTTGCAAGACATTTCAGTTGCACTGTGTGGTATTTGGTTATCATCCAGTCATAAAACCCTTTATAATCCCAAAAAGCATGATGCAAGGAAGCCTTCATAGACAGAATATATAGGATGAGGTGAGACCTGTATATAGTTGTGCTTTTATTTTTCAAACTATTTGTACACTATTATTATTCTTATTACTTAAAGCCAGGAATGTGTGTTTGAATTGCATTGACAAGTTGCAAGGTATTTTCAGAACTACAAACTGGAAGATTTTAATAAAATAAAAAAAAAAGATGCGAATGACAACACCGTTGTCCAGCATTTAAGCCACGTGCAACTCCATAACACTCCCAGAACAAAAAATCCTCTCAGACACTGAAAATGGCTTGTCTTGCTGCCAATGGGAAGTCCAATGTTTTATCACATTTAGATATTATTGCAATACAGCTGCTAAATTAGCTCTCTAGAAAAGCACAGAGAATTTATCAGTCATCATGAATACACAGATATAGGCCAGTCCTCTCTTTTCTAACATAACTTAGATTACATTGATCCAAGATATATTTTAATGATTACAATGTTTTATAAAAAATGACACAATGCAGTAAGATGTCTAAAATTACACTGAAGCCATAAAAAAAAATCTAAAAGTTTAAAATACTTGTCAATTTGACTAAAATGCATATTTACTCAATTTCCTTGAGCTTTTATTTTTTCTTCTCCCCATTGGAGGAACAATGTCTATAGTAATTGTTCAACGCTACTCTGGCTGTAGGCAGCTTCATCTTTACAGTTTTCCTCAATTCCCCTTGCAAACAGTTTCATTAACTGGCAGTGAACCCTGAAAAATACAGAAGTCAATTAGTAAGAAACACAAGGGTACCACATATTTAATTCTAATAATTTATTAATTTCAAGCAATTGGACAAAGTTCCTTACTCCTGACTACAGAAACCCTCATTCTTGTGA
Source organism: Climacteris rufus (assembly GCA_013398175.1). NCBI lineage: Eukaryota > Metazoa > Chordata > Aves > Passeriformes > Climacteridae > Climacteris > Climacteris rufus. Next base: position 1,143,724 of record VZRZ01001706.1, on the reverse strand, counting down.
TAATCCTTCCCTGCAAACAGGGCTGGATGCTTTCATGTATCCTCTTTTACTCTCCTTGTCCACACAGAAAGTTCTATTTTTGCCAATCTTTTACAATATACAGCATTTATAAAACTCAATTTTGGACTGCTAAGTGATTATGTTTTAACGAAGCACACTTGTATGTAAATATTATGGTTTTGGTTCCCTTTGTTTTAAAAACAACAAATAAAACAAGCAACCAAAACTAATCCAAACAAAAAAACCCCCCACTTTTCACATTTCACAAACGTCTTTTCTAATTTGTTTGCACAACTGCAAAATTCTTTCTCCGTATGCGAAGACTGGAGATAAATCTCTGTGTTGTGTGCCAAAAACACAAAGCGTGGGACATACTCAGTATTTCTGTAAGACAAAATGCTTACTTAAGCTAAACAGGAAAAGCTATTGCTCAGAGTAATGAGGCATTCTACTCATTTAAAAAGAATCCTCCCAACCCCATCTTCACTTTCAGCACTTCAAGCACACAATACCAGTTCCTAAGAAGTAAGTATGACTTCAAAGGTAGGGCCGTCCATCTCACTCACAGTGATCATTTACAACACATATGGTTGCACTACTCTCTGGAAAGGATTCAAAATGGTAACAAAAATATTTAAGTTTATTATCAGAAGACTCAAATTTGCTATGCACAGGCATCTTCTTGGGATGTCTTTATGAGCATCTTTAAAATCAATGAGAAGGCTTAATGTGTTCTGTTATACAGACAGAAAAATCAAAGCTTACCTCACTTCAATTGCTGAACTATCCAGAGTTTCTCCATCACAATTCCAGGTGCTATTAACAATATTACAGCAACAGGCTGGATGATCTCTGCAGAACTGGCCAAAACGTTTCTTTCCTATGTCCATGACATTGCTTTCATTATCTTCTGAAAGCTTTGATGTAAATTGAAAACACTTCACCCGATAAACATCTACAAATGGAAAGTCAAACTACAAAAAAAAAAAAAGGCAAATTGGGCAGTTGCAATTAAATACATTTGATGTGTAAAGCAACTCAGTATGTACCATTTTGTGCTCAAGAAAAGTCTGTCCACTCCAGTTTTCTAGAGAAGGCTACCTGAGGCATAGAGTGAGTTTTATTTTTGAAAAATTGCACAAGTCAAAACCAATAAAACCAAAATGAAACCTTACTTCTTAAGGGTTCTCTTCAAGCAGATGCAATAGTGCTACTGTATAGATAACCAGGTAAAAGGTTCTGAGATTATGAGTAAATGGAGTATAAAAGCTATTTTAAATAACCTATAACAATTATTACAGCATGCTATCAAAGTCAAAAAGGTTTGGATTGTATCTTTGCACCACCCTCAGGAACTGTTCAACTACAGTCTTTAAGACACATGGGCTTTCCAAAAGTCTTCTGCTTTTGTACTTGGAATAATGCCCTGAAGGTGAGAATTCCATGGCAGTGTGAACAAATCACAGAGCTGGGGGCACATGAAAATAAGAATAGAGGGCAATATTATTACATTCCAACAAAATAAAAATAATTTTAATTAGCTAATTCAACTAGAAAAAGCAGGTCAATTAGAAGATTGACTCAATCCTTACTGGTAATAAGGAAATAAAGAAAAAAGAATCTATACTAATTCTTTTAAAGAGGAGGAAGAATAGCATCATAAACATGCAAGATTTATTATTGCTTTTATGCACTAGGTATGACAATAGTCCATTGTTCAGGTAATTTCCAGAACGTGTTAATATCAGGTTGTGACAAATATTAAATATGTGTATTCACAGCCATAGCTCTGGTTTCAACAGATATTACAATCCAAAGCAGTGATGAATCTTCCCTCCCAACAGCTACAACACATGCAAGAAATAATTTTGAAGCTGCATGCATAAAGCTCATATCCTGGTCACTTATATGCAGTAAAACTCTGCTAAAAGCCTGCAGTATACAATCAAACTGCAGTTCTGGTAACTGACTTCTAAATCACATTTTTATACAGTTCACTAAAGTGATTTATTATTCTTCAGCACCTCTACCTCAGCTATGCATGCTGTGAGTAGTTTTTCATGCTGTGAGTAGTTTTTCATGACAACTACATGAGGGCACAGTTGTGATAAAATAACTTTAAATACTGTCCAAACAGCAAATACACGGAAAATGTTAAAAAACTGAATTCAGCTGGCAAGAGTGGAATTTTGTTAGAATGCTAGGTTGACTTCAGTAAAATGATTTAAGCTGCTTTTTTTTTAATAGTACACATGTTGAGATGATGTCACCCAAAATATATAAATTAAAAAAAAACCAAACAAACCTGCCTTGTAGATGTTATTTCTGTCATATAAGACTATCAATATTTACAACTTTGATGAGCTTTGTATAATTCATTGTCAAAGGGAATACACACCTGATCATCTTGGTTTGTATGTCTGACAAGATACCGCAGAAAATCAAATCTAGAGCATTTCCGAACTAGAATGAGGTCTGCTGAACCATCTGCCAAATGAGCTGCTGGTGAAAGACCTTTTGGACTTCGTGGACAGGCACAGCTCATATTTACTGCATTGATGGCTAGAAATTTCCCTTTTATAACCTTCCATTCTTCTTCGCCTTCTGAAACACATCAATAAAGACATGGAGATAGGTAATAATTTGATCTGCTCAAAAACATTAAAAAGCAACCACTGGCAACTTAAAAGTCTTCACTGGGCATATTCATGTACTATCAATAAATATTTAAAATACAATACATTTAAAAATATTTTAAATATCTATTTTTCACACACTAGCAGAGAAAACTGCTTTCTTCCTTCAAAGACTGTGACTATCTCCCAAAACTGCTTGCCTGTTCTGGCATATTCATGTCAAATTCAGGATCAGTGGTATTTGAGTAAACCTGCAAAGCCACAGGAAGGGAGAAGACAGAGGCAAGTTACAACTCTTGTAGTGTGAAAGTTCAGGGGATTAACTTTCTTAAATTATATTTTTGCTCTTCAACTTGTTAATTTTAAATAAACAATTATGCAAAGATCGTAGTTCAGTATTTGGTTTCTAAAGCAATATTCCTCTTCTGCCTCAATGCTACAAGTCAGTATTTTTAAAAAGACAAAGGGAAGAGATGACATAGGGTGCAGCAAGGACCAGCAGGCAGCAGAGCAGGAGTCTGTTTCCACCCCAACCTCAAATGTCTGAAGATTAGCACTATTAACAGAGTTGAATGTTCCTGAGTGTACATCTTCAGAGATTTCTGGAGAACAACAGAAAGTCTGTTTTCTCACTGTGAAACCACTCTGTTGGAGAATAGAACTAGACTAAACTTAAATGTCTGCTGGCATTGGTACTACCAGGAAGCAGAGGAATTTTCTAGAACAAAGAAATGTTGGCAGGCAATGCACAGAGTTGTTCACTAAACTGTATTTTATGGCGAATGGATAAAAAAGGATAAAAAATGCCTTTTCATTTTTAGATTACATGTAATTGTCTTCTTTACCACAGCAAGAAAAAGCCAAAAAGCAGCTCATTGCAAATGAACAGTTCCACAGAAGTAATGATTGCAGATTAGACTATGGACACACACGTTGTTCTAAGACTCGACTTCAGGAGTGACGTGCCATTAGGGGTAAAATTAATGAATGAACAAAGAATGCTGAAGTTTGTTTATGTATGTAAGGCAGAGGTTTTGAGGAATATTAACTGGTATGGACTTGGAAATCAAACATCATTCAGTTCCCCACATTTAATTTACAGTGATTTTCAAAGTGCTTTTTTGATGGGACCATAGATGAAGCTTATGCTATATATTCCATGTCCTCAAATTCTGATATTCTTTACTGTCTCAGTTTTAGGAACGTCACATTTACTTTAGAGAATCAGTATTACAGTTGTCTAGGTTATTTTGAACCTGAAGTCTACAATGCATTCAATTTTGAATTGACCTGTTTCAAGCTTCATACATCAGAAAAAAATAAATTGTTTCCAGAGTATTCTGTCTTTGTTCTTTGCTCTTTGAACTTCTCTCATTTCCTGGAATTTTTATTCATTGAAACTTCTTATTATTCACTCTTTAGTAACAGAACTAAGAAAGACAGTATTCCAGGAAAAAACAGAGTAAGATTATAATGTGACAAAAGACTTAAAAAGCTTAAAAAACTGTATTATTTTTCCATCTAGACTATCCTCTCTATCTCCTGAGAAACAAACTAGAAATAGCAAGGAAAAATGTAGATTTAAAATTCAACATTTCTGCATCATTTGCAACAATGCTTTTTAGTATTGCTTGCTTTACTGCTGATGTTTTTCTGTTGCTTTCAAACAGGACATTACCAAAAGAAGTAATTTAAATCAGATTCAAAATGTGTATCTTAAGAGAGGTGAGACAGACATAAGTGTCAGACTACACAATGACTGTTCAGGCTGCAGGCAAATGACAAGACCCTGCTCTGAGATGAAGGTAACTGAACAGAAGATAAACTGCTGGGACTGGAAACAACAGGCATTTTCTGATACACAAACAACAAAATGAAAGCAACACCCTTTACTGATAAATCCTTTTGATGTTTCTCTGAGAAGCATTAGTAATTTAGTTATCAGTATGTCTAGATATGTATTAACTTTCAGTATGCTCACTGTAGTAAATAAGTCTCAAATTACTTAAGGTAGAATGCTTATTTATGTTACTGTAATAGATGGTTTTCATCTAATATAAATTTCAACATGTTAGTCAAGAACACCTTCACTGTTCTAGTAAGAAGAAAAGTCAGGATATTTATCACATTTTAAATGTCCAACTGTTTTCATAACCATTTTGCAGGTGGTATCGCTGTAATAGCACAAATTATTTGCTCAAAATCTCTTTCCTACAACAGGGCAATCATAAGCAGGGAGTGCATAAATGGCACTTGTTTCAACTGCCTATTGTGTACACACACTGCAAGCTGCTGAAGTCAGCACAAAGTACTAACAATGTTTACTCAGCACAGGCACATGGACTTCTGCACAATACAAAAAATATGTTCAGGGACAGCCAATCAAGCATCCTTCTAAACTTACCTGAATCATACACAAACTCAGTAGGCACAGTGAAGGAGCCAACCATGACACCCTGCTGAGTGAAAAGCTTATCTGAGGTGAACTTTTAAAATCCCTTCTACTGTGAATCAAAAGTAGTTGATTGTATTGTTTCCTTACCAGTACTGCACTGAGAAAAGACTGCAAAGAAAGCCAGCTACCAGAAGCAGAAAGGATTAAAATAAACAATATCCTATATCATCAGCTGCTTAATGTCATGTGCACTATTGGCTAAAACAGTCTTGATTGCTCACTAACTTGTAGCTTTCTGATAGCTTATTTGCTGGATGAAAAGTATGAAACTTGAAGATTTAAAAACCAATCAAACCAACCAACAAAAAAAACAAACAATACACACAAACATGAAAAAAAATCTAATAAAACCCCCTACTAACAAAAGAAAAAGGTTTGCAATTCCTAACTGAAATTATTTCTCAAAAAGACAGAATTTTTTTTCCAACAAACTTACTGCCATATATATATACATATAAAAATATTTATACCCATATTTATATTCTATAAAAAATTTTTAGCTGAATCTGGGCATAGATTAAAATAACCCAAGAAAAGTTCTGATTTGGCCACCTCTTGACTGTATCAAAGATCTGAAAGCAGAAGTTGGGATGAAAGCACTCAACATGTGTAACAGGAATTCAAGCTGCATAGAAATCTCTATGCTACCAATGGATCTCCACAGTATGATGACACTCTTTTTGCTAATAAATGTCTACAATCTGGCAAGAACACAGTGCAAAATAACTGTAATTATCAGATAACCTTGGTCATAAGGACCAAATGCTCATGTCAAGAAAATTATGGTTGTATGCACTGGGCTCTACAAGAATAAGTAAAAAGAGAGTAAAAGCAGAAACAATCACCCACAGGAAGCCTGCCTGATGTTTAAGAGGGGTTTATGCAAGACGAAGAACCAAGGCTGGAGGCAAAACTGAAACAAATGAATCTAAGTATCTTTCTCTAGCTGGATGACTGCCCAGAATTCAATAGATTAATAGTTGTTTTAACAAAAGGAGACAAAAGTTATGCTCATTAAAAAAACATGGAAGTGTGCACAGGAGTTAGAATGAGGGTAGAAACGAGAATAAGGACAGCATAACTGGAGAAAGAGGAGAGAAATCTCATTTATCATTTATAGTGAGTATTGGTGGGGTGTTGTACAGAAATACTTGAGTCCACTAGATCAGTTACTAGTTGTCCAAGTTTACTGCCTCATGGCTATATTAAATGAACAGATTTACATAGGGTGACATTTGTGCTAACAAACACAAATTCTTAATCCTGATCTATTTTAAAAGTTATCTTAATGAACTGCTTCCTTCTGTAACATCTCACACTTTATCCATTCAGTCCTCACAAAAACAACAGCGTCCTAGTTCAGAGGATATTATTTTTCCTAAAGAAAAGAAACCACATGCATGGAAATATCCAAGAACTTAGTATAATTTTATCAGGATTTTCTGAGGTTTGGGTGGAGGAGACACCTTACATGCTTTCACATACTTAGAATCATGGTATCATAGAATCATTTCATTTGGAAGATGCCTAAGATCAGAGTCCAACAGCCAATTAGCACCACTAAACAATATCTACCCAAGCCCCACATCCATGTGTCTTCTGAACACTTCTAGAAATGGTAATTCCACTCCTTCTATGGGCAGCCTTTTCTCATGCTTGACAACCCTTTTTTCCATGACAAAATTTTTCCTAATGTCCAAACTAAACCTCCCTTGGAACAACTTGAAATAATTTCCTTTTGTCCTATTGCTTGTAGCCTGGAAGAAGAGAGAGAAAACCCCATGAGGCTACGACCTTCTTTCAGGGATTTGTAGAGAGTGAGAAGGTCCCCCCTGAGCCCCCTCTGCTCCAGAACACCTCCAGCTCCCTCTGCTGCTCCTCACAGGACTTGTGCTCCAGACCCATCCCCAGCTCCACTGCCCTTCTCTGAACATGTTCCAGCACCTCCATGTCCTTCTTAAAGTGAAGGGCCCAAAACTGAACACAGGATTTGAGGTGCAGCCTCACTAATGCCGAGTACAGGGGGGATGACACTTATGCGTATTTTCCGTAAACTGAAAGAAACAGTGGATTATCTAGTAGTCACAATGTTTAAAAAAACAAAATACACACACTTGAACTGATATATTCTGAAAAACAATTTGTGTAATACCATCACATTTTACTTTTACTCACAAATTACCTTCATGTTTTAATCCACATTCCTTCTGCTGTTCTGCCAGCTGTTTCTTACTTTTCTTGCAAGTGTAACATCTGAAAACAAAAATACCATTCAATTCCTGAAAACCCCCCACTGTTATTAATTTCAACTTTCTTTTTTTATCCAGTCATTACAAGATCTTCCCCCATCACAAGATGCAGCATGGCACTGGCAACCCTGATGTGGCATGAGAATCATCATAGCCCTGCAGGCAGTACAGTTACTTCAGTACAGTTCTGAAGATTATTGCATGTCAGAGGTAATGGCAGAAGAGAGCCATAAGATCACATAGCTTGGAAGGGATCTCTGATGTCATCAAAGTTGGTCTCATTGAGAGCTCAAAGTTGGTCTTACAGGATCAGGATGTTCAGTGTCTTATTCAGTCAGGTTTTCAGGATCCGCAGTGGTAAAGTCCACAGACCTCTGGGCACCTTGTTCCAACATCTGACTGCTGTAACAGTGAAAGACACTGACATGCTGGAGACAGTCTATTTCACAAGCACTGAGGGTAAGTGAGTCCATTTCACAAGCACTGAGCAGGGTAAGAATCATTCTCGACCTGTTGACTTCTCTTCTGCTTAGAAAACTCAATATAAGGTGGACTTTCCTTGCTGCAAGGACATACTGCTAACCAGGATACTTGCCCACCAGGATCTCAAAGATCTTTTTGGCAGAGCTGCCTTCCAGACAGTCAATGTCCAGTCAACACTGTTGCATGGGACTATTCCCCTCCAGGGACAAGGCATTAATCTCTCTTGAGCTTTAGGAGGTTTTTATCAGCCATTTCTTTGGCCCATGAAGACCCCTCTGAATAGCAGCCCTGACTTTCAACATAAACCACTCCCACCAATCTGGTATCATCCATAAAACTGCTGAGAGCACACTTTCTGAGACTGTCCCAGTCATTAATAAGGATGTTGCACAGCATTAGCCCCAATATTGATTCCCAAGGGACACCATTAGTCCTCCAGGACAGACTGCTATGGAATCTTGCCAAGATTCCCAAATGAATCAAAATCTGCTCACCTAAAATCCAGGGCTGCAATTCTACTTTTTGTCTTGGTTATTTCCCTCAGAAGTTAAAACTATAATCCCACAGTCACCACTGCCAAAACTGCCCTCAACCATCAGATTGCCACTTTCTATTTTTTGTAACAAGACTGGCAGAACAGTTGTTCTAGTCAGCCTGTCAATCACCTGCATGATCAATGCCATTACCACACTCCAGGGTTCTTCTAAATTGCTTGTGCCCAGCCCTATTGCCCTTTCAGGAGTTATCAGGAAGTAAAAAATTCCCTGTGAGGCACCAGGCACTATTTACTCCATTACTGAGAGCTGGATGATAGCTTTCTCCCTCTGGAGCTTCCCCTGCATCAGGGCACCTGATGGGTTGGGATAGTTGCTCCAGCTAATACCAGAGACTGTGATCTGTAGCATGTCCCAGCACTAGTAGAGCAGCCTTATCAGGTTCTATGTTGTTTCTGGACAAAATTTATGGCTCCTCTGCATCCTGCTGTGCTATTTGCTGCTGTGACAAGTACTTTATCTCTGACAGCTAAATTCATATATAAAAAGAATAATAAATACTAACGCATAACTTCAAGCAGGTGAAAGCAAAGAGAAAGGAACACCAGGGGATTAAGATGGGCACCCTGACTAAAGAAGCAAGTGAAGAATATCACACAGAATTTATACAACATCATAGTAGTACACAAAAAAACAGGCTAAATAAGTTGATTCCTGAGTTGACTTGTCCTCAGGACAAGCCATGCCAGCTGTTTAGATGGCACTAAAACAATTGCTAAAATTGCTAGATCCAGTTACAGTGTGAACAAATGAGAATTTTTAAATTATTATTTCCATTTGTAGAAGCTATGAGGCATCCAGACTTCTGATTTCTTAGCAGCTGTGTTACTACATAGTACCCTCAGCAACTTGTAACTGGTCCCATGCTGTTATACTGTGCTTCACTTAAAATTGAGGGGAACCAGCTAACAAAATTTTATTAGATTTTTGTTTAATGACCTGATAAAATGAGGTGTTATTTTTAATGAGTCAATAATTTTTTTACAAGCTTATCTCTTTTAGGGTAAGTATTTTGATATTAAAACCAACACTTCTGTGACCTCTATGTACAGACCTTTTCAAATAGTTCATGCCAAATGTCCAGAGAGAAACATTAGCCTACCCTGTTCTGCAGCTCTCTTTATCTCTTGGAGATCCCAGGGCATGTTTTGCTGGTTGATAAGCTATTGTTCCTTCATAATAATGATGAGAAAGAAAAGTCTTGAAGCCTACAAAAAAGGCATTATGCAGCATTAAGTCATTATAAATCCGCATGGCAAACATCTCTGCATACAGTCCTTGATTTTTTCTCTCTTTTCTCCTCAAGCTCAGAACTGTTTTTCTTATGTTTTAGACTGTAAGGAACAAGAAAATACTACCTCACCGCTCCAGTTTTTTAACATTTGTCAAAAGTGCCATTATTTGACTTGACATCTTTAAAAACCCACTAAAAAAATTAGTTATACTTCACTGATGAATCTTAAAATTGGCCTCCACTGAAATTCTCCTCATGCATCTTCTTTCTCTAACACAAGATAAATCAAAGGAGGCAAAAATACGTTCCACTAGCACAGGATTTATCCAAATAGTAGGTCACAAGACTGAATCACTCATCTCTCTCTCTCTAATCAGTGCTAGCATAAAGGCGAAATTAATAATTCATTCCATCAGCTTAATGTCCAAGGCAGAGAAGTGCCTATCTCTCTCTAAGTGACTAAAAACAAAATCAAAATCATTAGAACAGAGAAGTTACTACTTTTTAGGCCATTATCAATAGGTGGCACATATTTAACACAACTTTAATGAGCCCATGGTCAATGTTACATCAAAGTCACAGAGCTTTATATAATGTGATCCAACGTACTTGGCGCTACAGGGAGTTTAAAATCAGGTTCAGTCTGTTTCTGATGTTTAAAAGCTTCAGAGAAGGTTGGTTAGGAGAGAATAAATCAACTGCTCCAATATGCTTACATGCTGACAAAAGAAAGTAACAATTGCACAAAGTACCTGAGTAGTCATATCTCATTGGACCCATCCACCGCTTCTTCTCACTGTCTTTCAATATATCTCCATAAAAACCATACCCCAGCAATGACACAGAGTATTTCAAAAATGTGTTGTTGTGATGTACAGAAGAGACATCCAGAGGCTGACAGTCACCTAGGAAGATTAGAAATGCAAAGTTCTATTAAAACTTATTTTATTTGCAGCTGCAAGCATGGTAGTAACTTTAATATTGCAAAGTCTTTAAAAATAAAAAATATATATTGCAATTATGTCTTAATATATGTCATAAATGCATATATTTCTTACACATGTAGAAAAGGAAAAATAATTTTTAATACTAATTTAATCTCATCTTAAGAACTGAGAAGAAAGGGCTCAGCATGCTAAAAATGTATAATGAAGAATTTACCCTGTAGCAGTAGGAGGGGATAGAGCCACTGAACTATTTAGATTGGAAAAGACCTTTAGGATCTTTCAGTCCAAATGTTAACCCACCCCTGTCAAGTCCACCAGTAAACTGTGCCCCTAAGTGTCACATCTACATCTTCTAAATGCCTCCAGGGATGGCGACTCAACCACTTCCCTGGGCAGTCTGTGTCAGTGTTTGACAGCTCCTTTCTCTGTGCAGACTGATGTGTATCTGTACATCTCCTGGGTACTACTTAAACCTCTATGCCATACTATCAGAGGATAATTCAAACTGGAAGGGGTCTCTGAATATTTCTCATCAAACCTTCCACTCAAAGCAGGTTCAGCTACGAGGCCAGATCAGGTTACTCAGGGTTTGTCCAGTCAAGTCCTAAAAATCCCTAAGAACAAAGAATATACCCCTTCTCTGATGTCCTCACAGTGCAAGCCTTGGATTGGTGGTGGGTGTTGTGGGGGTGGGTTCTTTCTTTGCTTGTTTAGTATTTTGGTGTTTGTTTTTTTCCTTTCACAGGGAGGTTGAACCACATGATCCATTGTGGTCCCTTCCAACCTGACCCATTCTGTGATTCTGTGACTTAATAACATAGCTAAAATACTATGATATACTAAAGTCACATCTCCCTCCAATCCTAGTCCAAGGGCCTCAACTCTACAGATGCTGAACAGAGTTAACCACAGGTTAGTTAGAGAAGCACACATGTAAATCTTTGTAGCCCCAGCTCCTAAACCTGCAACTGTTTAACACCCAGTAACAAGTGATAATGAACTAACTGCCATTTGGAAATTCTCTCCTTTACACTTACACAGCATCATAGAAACTGAAGACCACCTTGCACAAGTTTTCAAATTCAGTATTAAGAACTGGGTTCAGTATGTGACAGATAGGATGGATATCACAAATCACAATGCACTGGATATGCCAAGCTGTCTCCTTCAGCCCCCCTGCAGTTCAGGTATTTCATTATCAGCAGACTTTAAGAATTGGTAATGTCACCATCCCCGTTTATGACAACATGATCAAAAATCATTTATTGAAGAGTAGTTTTGCTCCCTAGTTCCTTCTCAAATATATGACTTATAGATGTTAAAAATGAGAATTGTCAGCTAATTCTAGTCAAGCAGAAGCCATAACTCTAACTTGGCAAGGGAACATTGAATTGCTCAGGACAACTGGACAACTAGCACAAAATACTACTATTCAAGTGTACATACACTTCTTATAGGTTTCTCTAAGACAGGCATACATATATATAGAGATAGTCCAACAACTCATGCTGCTTATTGCATTTTACTATTTTCAAAAGAATGACAGAATGCACGAAAACTTTTAGCCCTAGACAAGGTTTCAAAATATTATCCCTTGAAAACAATGAATTACTGCAGAGAAAGCAATTTTTAACCTCCTGTCTTTCAAATCAAGATTTAAATCCCAGACAAAAACTTCGTATTTCAATTCAGCCATTATGTTCAAATTATATTTCTCAGACATACAGAAAGAAAAAAATGAAAACAGTATTTTGGGCTGCTTTCATAATTTTCGTAACAGAACAGCAAATTGCGACCACCCACCTACAATAATATGAAGAGCTGATGTTACTGGATCAGAAATGCCAACAGTTGAATAGCATATGCAATCTGTTGATCCTGAAAAATAAAAAAACTAGGTATCAATTGGCATCTTTGCAAAACAAGCGTTATTGGCTTAGTTACCCAAATAAAAGCATTATGTTCCTTTGGTTTGCCCCTTTCTATTTTAGGGAACAAAGTAAATACAGGGATACAAATATTTTTATTTAAATGGTAATACCTTCCCCCTATGAATACAAGTTATAGCTGTCAACACAAAGTACAAAGATTTTCACAATATAAGCAATAAATATAGAGCAGTTAACAAAGGGAAGTAAGTTAATTTACATGAAAAATTTCAGGATCACATTATAGCTTTTATATCAATTAAGACAGGCATACACTGATTCTCCTCTATTCAAGATTTCTTGCTCATTGAGATTTCATTAAAAGAAGAGAAATTGACTGGTCTCCTGTTTTTTGTGGTACTGATCTAAATTCCAGGATGTTGCCTCAAACTAGGAACTTCTGTGTAGTTCTATTATTTGAAAATTAGTAAATACTTGTTTTTAGGAATTAGTTTCTAGATAGGGTAACAAAATGGATAGGAATGTACCTTTACAGTCTTGGTACAAAATACCTGTAAGAAGAACGGGGGAAAGCTTTAGGTTTCACCTGTGTGTGCTATTTAGAAATGGACAATTCTTCCTGATCCCTATGAAAAACAAGAGCCTAACACAGCAATCTGGTTCCTACTCTGCAGCAGGGACTTGGAAGTCAGGTCCAGACACACAGAAGTGTATTTGCTGCAGTACCTCACTCCAAATTTCTCTTACAGTTTTTCCCATCCCTTCCATGAAATGGAATTCCTTCAAAGACAAGGCTAGATAACTGAAAAGAAAAACTTACTTTGTCCACATACACATTCTCAGATTTGCTACCAATACAGCAAGCTGAAGAGCAGCTCAGATACGGAGTACTTGATTTCCGAGGCTTAATCAAATTGAAGTACAAACTAAAAATAGAGGAATTTAAAATTCCCTTTGGTTCTTTTTCACTTTGAAAACAGTCAGGGTATATGCAATTAAGAACAGGAGCAAAGAAAATCCTTTCCACTTCAAGTCACTTCTCAGAAAATTGACACCACATGCTTTTCTCTCCAATTCACTTCTCAGAAAAGGGACACCACTTCCTCCACCTGTGAACAGCACGACAGAAGCTTCCACCAAGTAAATCCTATGCAGAAATCTGCCACAGTGAACCAGCAGCTGCTCCAGGAGCCAATTAAAGAGAATATAAATGTAACAGAACTGCAGAACAAAATAAAGACTGTGGCTGAATAGCTCTCTTGCTCCAAGGCTGAGGTTCAAGGTGGTGCAAATGTACCCTTACAGGCATCTGCCATTACACAGGACACAGGACTCCAGTTTCTCACAGTATCATAATAGACGAGGTACAGAGATGATGATCTCATGTCACATTTGAAGTTTTACAGCAGAAAATATTAAGTGGAGTTCCAAAACTGAACCTATACTTTACTGCCAAGTTCTTCAGTTTTGTTTTGTCTCCTACACTCATGAACTTCAATTAGGCAGAAAAGGAAATTCTGACTACTTTTGAAAAGAAAAACAAAGAAACAAAAAAATCACTGAGAGATCTGACCTTAACTTTTACTGAATATACAAGCCTAACACTTTATCCAGCCTTTCTCATTTCTTTCAGACGTGTGCATTCTGCTCCTACAATTACCTCAATTCCATTTGTCTTGATGTAAATAGAGCTTCCAAGTAGTCTTACACTACAAGTGGGAGGGGAAGAGGAGAATTCATGCAAGCTACATTTCAACACCAGAGGCTCACCTCCCTGTGATCTTATGTAGTCAATTAAAAGCTGATTCATCTGTTTGGCAATTACATAGAACTTATTTTCATTTTTTTTCATTAACTAGCAAGGAAGGGCTAAAATTAAAACTGAAGTCTGAAATTAATTCTGAGATTCTAAAATGGGAGACTGGGGAAGACATCAACAGTTTTTACCAAGTGTCAAATCATCCTTCTTTGTCAGACATGCCAATGGAGTGCCAACTACAAACAGCAAAACTGTTGGGTTATTTCTCTGTCAGAGGCTGGTAGTGTGGAACAACAAAACCAGTGACCTACTTATATGGATGTAACTATTGCATTCCTTATACACTTGCCAAGAGAATGTAACTTGCCCTACCACCACACCAAGCATGAACCTAACAGTACTAGTTTAAAGTCACAAAAATGTTTGTTACAATACGAATTTGAATCTTCTTGAATGCTTCTTAACCAAACAAGACTTCTAGCCCATTAGGTGGGTCTTCACTAGATGTAGAATCCACAACTGCTGAAAGAGCACTCAGAACAGATGCACACACAAACCCACCAAAGTCTAGGTTATTTCATCAGTACATCATTTCAAGTGTAATATGAAAAGCAGGATTAGAATGAATAATATCCTCTGATTAATAACTTAGGATTGCAAGAGCACTCAGTTTGAGCAAGAAGCTTTCCATAGAACATGACTCTTGACTAATGCTAAGTAGTGGCTACTGTATGCTCTGGCAAAACCAACAGAAAAATTACATACACACTCTGCCAGATTTTCTTTGAGGACTTTTAAGGGCAACACCCTGAGTGAAGGAAAACAAAAGAGGTGTTTATGGGTTGCACAGAACGACATGCAAATGTAAAGAAAGTAGTTTAACTGCTTGCTAACTGGGCCCTAATTCACATTAAAAATAAAAAAAGATTATCTTCAGTATAGAAACTAGTTTTTGCATTGGTTTGCTAGTATGGAAGGAAATCAGCATTTAAAGGAATGATTAAGTTTCAGGTTAAGACACTTAGACATAGCTACATGTGTGCATGTAACACTGCAGATAATATGTCAAAGCTTCCATCCTGGCCAAGGATATCTTGTCAGGAATAGCTGATGGCAGCTTCAGCTTGATTCCAGGTACTCACACACAGGCCCCAGGGGAAGGGCCTTAGGAGGCAAGACATCTGCACATGCCAAGCAGATGCAATAGAAGATCACATTGACCAGATGCTCCCTGGCTATGCCATGAGTTCAGAAGCCTGTCTCACTTGCAGACACCAAAAGTAAGCATGAAGCTTGAGTATCAATTTCAAATTGAAACTTACCCTATGGAGATTAATTCCTGTACCTAAAATGCCACCAATCACCAGTGATCAAGTGCTACAGATTACTCTGTTTGTCTTCCAGCTCCTACTCCAGTGCAATAATTGTCTTGCATTGGGTCAGTACATTTCAATGATGGTACCACCATATCATCCATAGATGCTGAATGTCTGAATTTTCACAGCTGAAGAAAGCTCTCATTTCAGATATTTTGATATTAAGACCTTACTGAGAGCTTGAAGTATGCAGAGGGCACAAAAACTTGTCTTTGTTACAGTAAGTATAATTATTTTGAATCTTTACCATACATTACTCATTTTTCCCCAAATCTGTTTTTTATTAGGAGGTTTTATATAGCCACACAGTTGTTAATACAAACAAATTTTTCTGTGCTCTTTCCCTCCCCAAATATGAAAAATGCAATCTTTTATATAAATACATTTAATGATTTTAAAATTATCAAGGAAATCCTTCCTTTTAAATAATCCCAAGCAAGAATGACCAAGACATTTATTTAAAGTATTAAAGAGCATGTACTCTGCATAAGCCATTTCTGCAAAAGCTGTTAAAGAATGCTAAGTGTTGGAGTGCACTACACAGAATGTACTACAACTAAATCCTCAGATTTCCCCTTTGCACATGAACATTGCTAAATATTTATGAGTAGACAAGTCACGCAGACAGGTACACTCAGACACCACTTCACAAGCTTTAAATTGGCCACAGAACCACCCAAGTGGTTCAGCAAAACCAGATAATTTCCTGGTTGTATGGAAGAGTTCATGCCATTGATTTGTGGACCACCAACAAAAAGTCTGAAACATTATTAGACTACCTTACAACTAAGGTTTCTTAAACCAAAACACACATATGGTGTGAGCTACAAGTATTTATTTTTGTACTTTTATTGATGGAAAACTAAAATTACAAACAACTGAAGTACTAAACTCAGCAGGTGACAAAAGCAAGTCAGCTAGCTGTTGATCCTGGGGAAAATACTGAATTTAATAAAGAAATAAAAATACTTTTAGAGCTCAAGAGCATTACTCCATGTGAGGTACTCTTAAGAGAGGCAGGCTCCCATAGCACACACAGAATCCTCACACAAATTAGTATGAGAGCAGTATCTATAGTGAAAAACAGGTAGAATAGCAACTTTGGTGGGGGTCCCATATTTGTGCAGTATTTTTGTGAATCCATAATCCAAGCAGTCATCTCATAGATGATATGTCAGGTAAGTCACCCTAATGACAGACTAACTGCACACTCTTGGATCAAACAGCACTTAGTATTTTGAAAAACTACTTGTCTGGGAAGTGATTTTTAAATGACAAGGATCTGGCACATTCAAAAGTAAGGGGAGAAGCTACTGTTACAGGGAGATATGAAGGGCCTGGGCTTAGACCCATGTACCTACTCAAAAGTTTTATACATTGTCCTTTCTGCATCCAGAAACCAAGAAGTCAAGTTTAACATCTGTAAAATGACAGACTGGCTTAAAGAGAAACAGTTCAGAAGGACTTTGGTTTGGGATTTTTTGGTAGATAATTACTTCAGCATACGTTCAGTAACACAGGACAACAAAAATGGATTAATCAAAAAATGGTAGATTTTAGAGATAAAATTATCATCACAGGAATAAGTAATATTGACTTGTCTTCATAGCAGGCCCACTATATTATATGCATTATTTAGCCCTAAGACTATAATTTCAAGAAGTTTAGCGGATTTAAAATGCTGAAGGAGGAACATAAAACATTGCACTTTAGATTTCAAAGTGGGTATACTGAACTTTGAAAGGAGATGCTAACTAAATGACAAATATCATGTAATATTACAAGCATTGTAACTGAGAAGGCTGTGAACAGATCACTTGGAGTAATTTAAAAAAAGATAGCTTTTATTGCCATGCTTTAACACATTTTTACACTCTAAATGACAGCAGTATATGAGTGCAGACACACTTAAAAAATAGATTCAAGTCAAGCTGTGATGTTTCTGAATGACTCCTCCTTCTTTTTCCAGTATTACCTTCATATAGGAAGGCTGTACCATCTTTAGCATTCTGATTATAATCATACTGCATCCTTCAATCCTAAACATGACAGAGCTGACCACCACAAAACAGAGTAATTTGAATATACTAGAAGCCTACAATCACCATAGTTATTAACTCTTTGTGTCTATACTTTACTCAATCTTCCCAAGTGCTTAGATTTTTTCCCCCAGGGTGGTTTGCAGACTTGGTGTTTAGAATGAATGAAACAGTATTATATCACAGCACAGAGTGAAACGGGATTTTTTTCCCTATCTGCTAAGATCATTAAAGTATTTAACCTACTAAGTTCTTTTGAACTAAAAAAGAACAGCAGTTGACAGCTTTGTCCTCCTATTCTATGCCAAGTGTAATAAGAACAGCAAATTATTTTGGCTTGCTCCAGAGGGTATAATTTTAATAATAAAACATGGATGAAACCTCAGTGTCATGTCTGTATCAGAAATGATTCTCTGTTTTTAAGATCTATGGAGACATACTACTACTCTGAATGCAGTGAGACTCCATGGCTGAATGTGCTTTTAAGGCTGAGAGGAAGAAATATCTAAACAGAGGTTTTCATAGGTGCACTACAACCTCTAAGCACTCTTAAAAGCAAATTCATTTACAACAGCAGTCACTTCCTACTGGCAGATTTAAAGAATGGATGCAAATAACAGAAATTAAAAGTGCCATTTGAGTAGAAGCCTTTTATTCATGTCAACAAAAAGAGAAGTTATTTCATAAAAATGTTACATAAAGCATAAGAATAAATGGCATTTTTCAACTATAAGACACACTAAGGAAAGAGACTGTCTGGAAACAGACAAAACTGTTCAAGAAAAAAAGAGGAGCCAAGGAAGGACTTGCTCCTGAAAGTTAGAATCATAATTTACAAGTAGTATTCAACATTGAAAAAAAAGAACTTGCACAATGTAACTTTGCTATGAAATAAAGCTTATTACTCGAACTCAGTCATATATATGAGTGTTTTAGCATCAGATCTTTTTCATTTGTAATTTCAAACCTTTGTACAATTAAATTGTCAGTTTCTGAGCAAAGACTGTCTGCTGAATTTAATGTTTGTTGGAATACAGAAACTGTTTAATCACAACCACACACCACAACCTGCCTCTTAACACAACTTGGTATCAGGAACTAAACGATAAAAAAGGCAAAACCACCGATCCACTGTCACCTTAGCCAGGCTCCTGTCATCTCCAGGTATCAGAAGACACACAGAGCTTTAGATCTTCATCTCTAAACTCCAGGTAGTGTTTGTCTTCAGTATCTATTAATGTATTCTTTGGCTTTTTAAAAAAAGGTTGGTTATAAAGAAGGAGAAAGAACATAATGGATGTTTTACTAGATGTATAAATTATATTTCTTTATTACTTTTGATTTACTGTATTTCAGGACTATTGATTTAGTTTAAGAAAGTCATTTTAAGAATTTCACTTATTTTTGGAACAGACTTCTTGCACTAGTGATGGAATTAGGAGATCTGCTGGGGTCAATACATGGCCAGAACTCCATTATATCAAGCAAAGATGAACAGAGAACAGCTTCACCATGGGGTGGAAAAAACCAAACCAAACCAAACAACCAAATCTTGCTGCCTTCAGGGTGGGTTTAGTTATTTCACACTCAGTTTAATACCCCTGTAGTGCCTACATGTGTTAAGATCTGTTCAGTGACTTTATCACCTTTTTCAGTAAATAAGCACTTTCCCATACATACAGTAATGGATAACTTAGAATATTGTGCAATATACAAACAGATTAAGATAATATATATTTTCTGTATTTCCAAACACTTAATCAATGAAACTCTAAGGCCAGCTTCCTTATACATTATTAGAAATAATTTTAAGGTATTTGAATAGTGACTTGGAGAAAATATTTGAACTACAGCACTGATTACAAGACTGTACCTCATGTCACTTCAAGGAATAGAACATACAGTATACATTCAAACATCCAAAGGATACAATAGACAAAACACAACAAACAAAACATTAAGATATGCAAGAGAAGTGACTTGATACATGTTAACAAAATTAAAATACCATTAAAGATCATCCTTTCTGGGCGCAATTGGAAAAAATGCATTAAGAATATGTAGAAAAAGCAAGGTTAATCTTTTCTGAGGACAAAGAAATAGCTCTTAATATTGAGCTTCTGTTTTTACAATTGTATCTTCTTACAGTTTCATATCACCAGTAGCAAAATCATCTGAAACCCATCATGTAAGCAAAAAACCTTTTGTTCATGAAATTTGCCCAAATAAGGAAAAGGAGGAACAGAATAGTTCAAGTTCTATTCTTGTGAAGTTTATTATACATACCAACAAAGTTTTAACAAATAAAATCAGACTATACTTAAATATAGTAATTATGTTATATAGAACCCTTAATCTGGTAGTTAACAAGCAGAGTTAAAAACCATAAGGGCATATTCACATTGCAACTTCTAGCTACCCAACACTTACTGTACTGCAAGCAGAAAAGGTTAAGATTCTTGCAAGCAACAATTCAGATCACTTTGGTTTGGATACATGCTTCACAAAGATGTAAGGTGTATGAAATTAAGTCACCTAAAGCTTGAGGATAGAAACATCCTACTTCACTTGGTGTACTTTTACAACCTGTGCTAAATTTTCTCAGAAGCCTGAAAAAAATTTTTAAAAGTCTATTTTAATTCTAATCAGAAGCTCACAATGTTTATTTCATGTCCAATTCTTTAATTCAAAGCTCAAGCATCAGACAAGAAGAGAACAGCATAGAAAGGATACTAAACTGTCCATTCGTACTCCTACAGAGACCTCAAAATTATTAATTCTGTTCAAGAGTTGCAACATTTAATTGAGTCCTGGAAGGGAACAAATTTGTTAGTCTGCTTTTGAAGGAATCTTCAAGAACCAAATGGTCAGGATGAGGTAACACCTGGGACAGTAGACTGAAAACAACAAGATTGATCCAAAGAATGCCTTCAGGGTTAATAACCATAATCATAATAAATCACTAGGGACCTCAATTTGAAGAATGAGTTCTCTCAAATGACAGCAGTCAGGACTGCCTGAAAAAGTGGCTGACACTGAGAACTGTGAGTGCACAGCACCTCAAACAAGAGGCAGAAACTGCAACTTGGACTGGAAAATGAGAACTGTTCCTCAGCTGTAGTTGCCCTGTACTTGCTGTACTGGGAACAAAAGGATGAGAAGAGAGTCAAGGAATCTTAGCATCTGTTTGGAGCTTGCCAGAAAAGTGAGAAGTTCTCTTTACAATTCTAACTAAATTAGTGGAGCATTTGGAACGGGAAAAATATTTGTCAGGTAAATTTCTGTTCAGTAAATTCCACTCCTTAATGTGTTTAGAAGGATATTACTGCCAACATCTTCTCTCATATTAACACACAATAAGTCACAAAAAAATAAGTAGTAATTCAATTCTGAAATTATACATTAAAATTTTATTTCCTTTACAAAATACTCTTCCTAAATAAAATTACATGTGATCAATAATTTTATATGGATACAAACAGCTTCAGTTAGGTGTCTTTATGGAATATCATTGCTTAGATCTTAGGCCTAAATTCAAGAAGTTATGAATAAGAAAAAATTTCAAGAATTACTGAATAAATTAAACTGAAAGTTAACTCTTTCTTACCAGCAGGAATTATGCCAATCCTTATATTGCACTGGACTAATGATGCTTTGGGATTATTTTGGTCTATGCCAGAGTCCTTCTGCGTTCTTCCAATGAGACCATGCATCACTTCACTGAACATGCCGTCCCCACCAACACAAACAACACTGCCAGGAAACACAAATTAGAAGTCACACTAACAGTCAATAAACAACACAGCAAGTGTTCTACTTAGGGCATGCACTAGGCACACCAAAAATTGCAAATGCACCTAGACATATCAGTAACATTAGGAAAAAATGTTGGAATGCAACCTGCAAAAAATCTTTACCCTCTACTACTGTGTGCAGATAGACAAATATCAGCGGAAATTCACTATACAAATAAAACACTGAACAGGACTGTACACACAGCTTTCTAAGCACACAAAATGGAAACAGGGTACCTTTACTAAAAGGGGAAAGTTAATATTTGCCACTTGAGGCAGAAGTATATTTTACACAATTTAATAGGAATATAAATTACATGGAAGTCAAAAACCAGAGAAGTGCATGCCTGCATGCTCTTTTGAACATGCTGAGAGCCCATCAAACAGACAGAAGTCATGTATATCTACACAACCATTCATAATGAAACAGTTCTAAATGTTACCAGATGCAAAACTTTGTTTCACAAATTTAATACAGGTCAAAGCTGGTACAGCAGCTACACAGATCCTCAGAATATTAAAGCTCAGCAGAGAGTCACCAGCCAAGCAAATACTAGGAAGCAAAAGACTATTTTACAGTAGTATACATTTTATTAACAGTAATCAAATGTACTCTGAACTCTAAAAGCATAAACATTCTTTAACTGAAAAACTAATTCAAATACACTTTAAAGGAACACATGAGAAATCCGAAGTTACATCTGTAATTCCTAGCATACAAGTCTAGGAATGTGTACTGTTACCTATAGCAATAATTTCCAACTCATAAACTAATACTGTTTCACACCATATGCAACAGATATTGCAGAATGAACACTTATTTCATAGGACAAGTTAATTTATTTATTTTTTAAGTATAGATGATTTAAATTTAGTTATTTTATTTTCAGCAGATGGAAAGCTTGAAAAAACCAGTCATTTTTTCCCATGAATGGAGAGGACAGTCTTAAAAACATAAATTGTCCAACTTTTACTCAAGACCTAGGAGACTGGGAGAGAAGGAATAAAACAATATTTGTTTTCAATTTTTGTGATTTTTTCCCTTCCAACAGCTTAACTACACTATTCCTCAACTTGAGCCTGTATTACCTTTCTCTGTAGACTCAAAAAAAAGATGTTAAAGAGACAAAAATTTCCACATCAGTTCAAAGTCAGTGTTGTCTCAGTAGTGCTCAAATCCAACCTGGCCTTTAACACTTCAGGGTGGAATATCCACTACCTCTCTGGGCAGCCTGTTCCAGTGCCTCTCTACTCTCATAGTAAAGAATTTCTTCCTTAAAGCCACTCTAAACCTGCCCTATTTCAGTTAAAATCATTCCCCCTTGCCTTATTGTTACATGCCCTTGTGAAATGTCCCTTTCCAGCCTCCTTGTAGGACCCTTTTAGATACTGGAAGGTGCTCTAAATTCTCCCTGGAGCCTTCTCTTCCCCAGGCTGAACACACCCAGATCTCTCAACCTATCTTCCTGGCAGAGGTGCTCCAGCCCTCTGATCATCCTCTATGACAAACACTATATCCAGGCCCAGAGTTGACAATTCTATGAATGTCTATACCTATCAAGGGTAAATATGTGATAAAGAACTCCACATATGCAGAAACAGCATGACAAAATTCATAGCAAACATCAGATGACCAATGTACAAGTCACACGTGCTGCACATGTGGAGGCCCTCAGTGAAGAATGTCTGAAAGAGATGTTTTAGAGTGATTCTTACTGGTTGGCTTTATTTTACTGGTGGATGAGCATTTCATGTTTTAGATAGATGATAACAGCAAACAACATCTGCTAGAAGACTTCAGGAGCTAGTTCACATGACAAATTAGTTTTTAAAGAACTACAGTCCCTTTCTAATCTCAACCATTCTGTGAACTAATTCAAAAACTAGGAAAAGAAAACCCCACCAGAAACAATTTTGCAAAGGTTTGTGCAACAGGCACATGGATAAGAAACCATAGTGATAAATGTCACTTATTCCAAATGTGGCAACTCCCTGCACAATAATACAGAATGCTCTAACTGTTCTGCACAGTGATGTACAAAACCGTGCTATATTGTATCCAAATTAGTATTTTAAGTAATTGTGCTTAAAGAGAAACTTTTCTAACACTGAGCTATGAGGTTACTACACTCACCATAAGAAATTCTTAAAAGGCAAAATAGGAAGAACAAACAGGAAACACATGCAAGAGATTTAAATAAGCTGTCTCAAGTAAACACATTTGAAAAACAGTGAAGCAATTATCATTAAGACTTCTGTATCTACTTGCAGAATCCCATGCATGGCTTTGCCAAATAGGGAATCTGGAGATTAAATGAAAAAATTCATCACTGAATGAAGGGAAAGCCACATATCAGAACCAGTCTAAGAGGACAACTGAACAACAATTAAATGTGGGAATCCAAAGAACCTTTTCCTGTATGTGAGAAAAGTCAAACCTGCAGAAACACGTTTATGTGGTTCAACCATTTTTTAAATCTTCCAGGTGACCACATGATCTGTTACTTAAAAAGTAGTTTTAATACAAGTCCTTCCTAGCATCACCGTTGACCACAGAAACAGACTTGTACACGATGGACAAAAATCAAGAAAGACAGGCTGCAATTCCCAAGCAAACTGCCATTCAGGCCCAGCTCAGGAATAGAAGAATTGTATGATTCTAAAAAGATGCAGTTCTCTGGCTTATTGTTTATCTTGGCAAGTCAGAGAGAGAAAACAAACAAACAAAAAAGACCAAACACCAAAGAAAAAAAAAACTCTACAAACGAGACTTTGAAACTGCCAAAATCACTTCAGATACCACCACAACTGATCACTGCCACTAGCTGTAAAAAACAATTTGCTAGGAGTGGACATGGGCTCACTTGACTCCTTTTTTTGGTATTGAAATTTCAGCAGCCATCAGAAGACTTACTCGAATCACAAGTAAAATGAAAAGGAAAAATCATAACTAACTAGGTTTTTCTAGGAGAAATGTTTCCCTTCCTTGAGCTTCTGAAAAATTAAGAGAAATCATAGTATAGACTGTTTATTTAAAGTCAACTCATTTTAAAGCAGGTGAAGTCTGGAAACTCAACTTACAAAGTCGTTTCTTACTAATACAATTTCTCAACATCATGACCTTACTCAACACAGACAATGCATATAGCAAAGTACTACAACAAAAGTACTCTGAAAAGACAGAACATGTTTTCTATTTGTAACTTACCAGATTAAATGTACCTGTCAACAAGCACAAGATACAATTTTAAAATATTGTAGTTATGAGAGTTTATCTGCATACATATTCATGTTTTTCCAGACATGTAACTTGTTTCATGTCATGAACTGGAAACTGAAATGACTAGCTCTTTTATTAAAATATCCAGCAGCAGCAGATTTAATAATGGAATGCAAGATCACCATTCAGTCAGGTCTTCTTTTAAAGCAGCAACTCCACAACAGGAGAAATGCAAATAAAGCCAAATGATGTAGCCATTATTAAAAACTCATATATAGCAAGAGAAACTACCTGAAACATTTCTAAACAGTCCATGTTTTTTACACACAGGCTGAATGCCACTGTACAGTGTTCTGAACTCAAGTATGTCAAGATCACAAAATGTTTCAAGGTAGTTTTTGAGCTACAACAGAATGCTCAACTGACCAGAATTTATCATACATTCGTCTTTTGAGCCCAAATGTCATGCAAACATCGTTACATTATGCTTGAATACATTCTGTTGAACAAGTTTACTGAAACAGTTTAGTTTTCTTTTGATACTCCTAAATGTGGTTTTCCTACAGAAAGGACTTTCAGCTGTTGTAATAAATGTATCAGTAATGAAGGCTATCGTTTCAAATTAGAGACAAGACCAGACCAATTACGTAATATATCAGCTTGAAAAGAATAAAAAAAAGGCAAGCAAAGTTACTTACCCATCATATTTATAAATATTAACTTCAAATAAATTGTCCTTAGCATGGTTAGCATGTTCAGTTACTGTGAAGAAATAAACGCATTAGAATTGATTATTAAAAAATACTATTATAAAACTGTATATAATATAGAATTATAAAAATCAGTTAATTAATAATCATTACTCTATTACCAATGTGACCATAAAACAGCCTGTCCATAAGATGCATCTCAAAAGATTTTTGACAGGGAAAGAAATGAAGGAGACATGCACTTCAGTACCTACGCAAAAAAAATTTCTCTAAAAATTGTGCAAATGAACCAAAAAAAGAGAAGAAAGGCAGTATCTTATAAATCAAGAGCTCAAATAGCTCAGAAGCACCAGAAGTTTTAGTTTAGTAAGAAGAAAGTTGATAAAAGGTCACCATTTATCTGTCTACCTATGCTTTAATTAGAAAATGTTCTCTACCACTTTGTTTTATTTTTTTATATAAGAAAAAGTAAATAACAGAAAGAACTTTAGCTACTCAGGATGTTTTAAAGAGTTCATATTGTGTTTACTAAGAGATTAAAATATCCATTACTCACTAACAACATCAGTGGATATAGAAGCCAGACTGAAGAGTGGAGCAACTTTCTGTTCATAAATCCTTTTTCCTTGTCTTTTTCCTCCATAGGGATTAATATATACAAGCAACTGCTTTGGTCTAGACTCTGCAGTAAGGAAAATTATAGTATATTGCTTTTGCACACAAAACAAAACTTCAACAAGCCAGACAAACTCAAACCTATTAACAGCAAAGCAAACACAGCATAAAAGACCAGTAACTCTTTATTAACTCTTACCATTCTTTAACAGAGCTATAAAAGCCTGCTTCATCTCCCCTCTTTATTATACTGATATTGACAGTATTGAACTAATTGTTAATAAGATATCAGGTGAAATTCAGAATAATTTCTTCTGACTCCATATCTCACATTCTTACACGTCATTCTTGCAGTACCTTCCCATTACATTTATTACACTAATTACATTAGTATCATGGGCATACAAGGCTAAAGGGGCAGCAATGGGAAAGGCACTTGTAAGGGAAGCATACATAAAAATACCTTGACATTGATTTATTTAAACTATCTTCTTACTTTAATAACATGGTTAAAATGCATTTCCTTTCTGTGATCAAGTCACAGAAAAAATGCCTCACAAAACTACATGCTGCACAGCAAGTGCTTGCCCTACAGTGTATAATCCCTTTCCTCCCCAGAAACACCTTCAATATTGCTACTTCAAGTTTGTCCAAATAGTTATGGATTTACACTGGCAGTGGCAATGAAAACAATTATTACACCTCTGTATTAACAGATACACAGAACAGTAATGCTGCACCTAGAGAACCTCCTTTTTTATGGAACAGACAACAATCTTAACATCCATACTTCCTCAGATGGCATCCTAAATTATTATTTTAAGAGGAAAAATTATCAGACTTATTATATCAGCACAGTTTTACAACAAATCCACCCAAGCTAGACTGTTTGAGTGGTTTACATCTGCCACACACTCAAAGCACTATTCACCCTCTCTGAGAACACATTCCCTTTCCTGAAGTAGTTTGTTACCAATACAATGAAAAATTGCATTCAGAGTTGAGTGCTCAGGCCATGTTTCTCACAGGTGTACTGAATGTGCACACAAACTCCATTCCTTGAAAAAGACAGATACCTTGTGTAACGTACACAAAACAAAAGCATTAAGAAGAATGCTTCCACTGCCTGTTCAGAACAGTTTTTCTTACATATTCATCTTTATTCTGTGAGCTTCAAGCACTTGCTTGAGTCACACTACAGGTGTACTTTACTTTTTCTAAACCTACAGTCATTTAAAGCCTCTGCTAAGCTTCTAATGTGTCCCTATTTTGTGAAAATAATTTACATCTGGACAAAATTATATAACACCTACAGTCCTGACTAATGACAGCACTCAGTACAACTTAGTGAATACGTAAGATTAAAAAGTAGTCATAAGGAGACACTTCAACTCCTGGCTCCCTCTATTTTTAAGCATAAGCTGCTCTTAAGAGTTCAAAAGATCAGATATGTCAAAATAATACTGATTAATGTACAAGCCTACAAAATGATGGTGCAAATGTCTACAATTTATTCAAACTTACTCTGCATTTCAAGTAATTCTTTCAGCGTCTGTATCCACTGATTACATAAGTGCTCATCAACACACCAAAAGGTCACATCACTGCACCGCCAGCGGTGATTTCGGGCTTTCTTCACATAATACACTATTTAAATTAAAAAAAAAAAAAAGCAGCATAATGAGATGGTTCTGTGAAATGAAAAATGCAATTCAGGAAGACGTACAAAATATCGACCTGTAATTAACCTCCACTACACATTTCTACAGACCCATTTCCATGACAGAAGCATTCAGAGTATGAACAGAACATTTGTAAAAACTCCAAATGAAAACACTTGCTGTAGGTCATTACCTTACAGCAGATACCCACACAGACTTCTTTTCAAAGAAGCCATTTTTCATAAACTTATTATAGACATACTTGTTCAGAAGTTCACTGAGCTTATATATTTTCTGTATTAAAGCCTGCAATATCTACATAAAATTCCACAAGCTTAAGAAGGTAAGGCAGACTGACATCAACTCTCATGTAACCAGCAGGGTGAATTCCATTACATAAAGTTGAAATTTGAGAAAAAAAGATTTAGTTTTCTTGTGCATTAAGACCTTATACTTACTTCATCTACAGTATCTCAAATCACTCTTACTGAAGGACTACATGTGAGGAAAGTACTCCACAATATAAAATTTTGGCGTGACATCTTTGTAGCACAGAAGTCACCACTCTTTTCCCCAAACAAACAGACCTTTATTTCTGGCACTTAGTTTTAAAACTTTAGTCAATAACACAAAGAAACTTTCATGCATACATTCTGATGGTTAGGGACAATGTAAAAACTCACACATTTAGAACTCATTCTTTCAGCCTCTCTTGATTTTCTAGTCAAGTGGCAGAAAGCAGGTGTCCTGCTACCATCATTCAGCAGCAAAAAGACATTAGTTTGAACACTCAGACATTAGTTTGAACTTCATTAAAAATAACTAAACATAGCATGTGTTCTTAAAGGGTTTTATTCTCCAAATAAGGATCTTTAAATGTAACCTGACAGATTTTTGATGGGGGTTCTTTTGTTTGTTTTTGTGGGACTTTTGCTTGGGTTTGTTTTTGTTTGGTTTTTTCTGGTTTTGGATAGTTGGTTTTCCAGGGGGTGGTTTTTTTTTAAAGCCATCATTTCTGTTAGAAAAAAAATTACTCTGAAGATTCCTTTGGAGTCTGTCTTCCACTACCTTCAGCACAGGAATTAGCACAAGCACCAGGGACGGTTATTTGCCTTACCTGTGAAAGCGTGTAGCTTTGCCATTTTTTGCCATCTGCCAATGTTATGCTGTTTCTTGTTAAACTCAGTTTCTTCTACAGCAATGATCTCAGAGATTGGTACAGAACCGTTTTCTGTATGAACACAAGATCTAACATATTAGAATCTTCAAACAACACTCACATAATTATTTCTATACCTAATTTGTTGCAGACACAGGATTAGAGCAGCTGCTCAATAGCACAACCAAGAGCATAACTAGAAATTTTCTGACTATTTTCAATTTTCTTTTGTCTTTAGTCAAAGCACATAATCCATAACTGTTGCAAGTCAACACGAAAGAAAGACACAAACACCTGCTGAAGAGAACTGGCCCAACTTTATTTTATATGTTTCTTAGAAACCACAGTGGATTGGAGGGACAACCTTGCTGCCCCTCAATCACACTGGTCAAAGGAAATATCCATCAAACGTCACCACCCAGGAGAAAGGAATGCAAACAATAAACTACTGTTACAAAAACATGGATATGTTTACAGAGAATGTGTGAGAAACAGTTACAGAAGAATGAAAACATGAAAATGCAAACTGCAAAACTCAGGGCAACACATAACCACCTACTAACTACCTAAACAGTATTTTAAATGCCTATGATTTCTCAGAAAATGAGGTATTTCATGTATAAAAATACTTTTGCACGAAGCCAAAATCCAGCGACATTGATTTCAGAGTAATTAAAATGCCCCTTCAATGAGGCCTAGTCCAGATATTTGACAGTGAATAGCACAAGCTATTTCAAAGAATGTGCAACTAAATCTAGTGCACAGACTACAGAGGCTATTTGTTATTCTCAAGTAAGCTGACTTATGAAAGAAGGGCATTCATATGAATTCTTAAGATTTTAAATCCCACTAAGCTTTCAAACTATAGTATCACTAAAGAGGAAAATTCTAGATGTTATGTTTAGGTACTGTGAAATATATTTCCCCAGTATCAACTTCAAAACTACTGTTTTTCAGAATTAAAGTTGTTCTTCAATTTCCTCTTGTTCTTAGACTATGAAATAATTTCCTCCAGCCTCATTCTTTTTTCTCTTTTAGTTCCTAAACATCATCTCAGACTTCTTAACTCCTGTCAAATTGAAGATTTTTGTCTCATTTTCATTACTGATTTCAACACTGCTCTGCTTTTACTTCATCTCAAAAGAAGTGGAACTTAAAATGAACGCTTTGCATTTATGTGTAAGCAAGTGCTCTCTGTATATATAAACATGTATGAAAGATTTATACTGTTATAATATAGTCTTATGTAAGTCATCTCTTATAAATAAGAGTAATAATACACTTGCTTCTCTCACATATACAGAGAGAGTGATACTGAGATATTAAGAGATATTAAACACATAAGACACAGACACTAATACCACTGTTAATCTGGTTTACCTACATTTACTTTCCCCCACTGTTTTTCAGAAGTACAATGGTAGTGGTGAGGAATGTAAAACCAGCATAAGCTTTTCCTGACCTCTACACAGTGATGACTGCAATTCATTGGCCACAAATTCAATTTTATTATTTTTTCCCTCTCTATGTAGTTGGCTTAGCCAACAGAGTCTTCACCTAACATCACATGTATTGACAAGTTGTGGACTACTCACACAAGGGGATTTTCCTCCTTTACAGGTGTTTTTGTATTTGACGTTATTTATACTCATGTAGTGATTTTACCTTCCCTGACATTTTTAGAATGATTCAAAAGAAATGTAGCCTTCAAACTTTACACTGAGGTCCTTTGGGAATCTGTCTGTATTTGAATGTTTCAACTTCAAACAAATTTCAGCTTATAATAATTGCATTTACTATATTTAAGGCACAATAGGGAAGTGCAGCAGTCACAATATCTTTATAAAGATCCAACAGCAGAGATGGAGTCTGAGACATATGGTATGTATACCATACATGTGCACATGTAAGACTATATCAAATATCCAGTATTGGATAGTAATAGTTATTTGGTCTTCCTAACAGATATAAGGTCTGCTAAGAGATCTCAATATGATTAGTCACCTATACATTTACCCAAGAAAAAGAAATACAGAACAGAAATGGAACAATAAAGGAAAGTATGTTCTTTAATCTTTCAAAAAAATTGCTTTTACTTATTTTTCTATTGGCTCTGCTACTGATCCTTATGTCAAAATATGAAAGAAAGCTTGCTGCACTTATAAAGATGGCACTTAAGTGGTAATTTAGTTTGTTATTGATCAGAGATAAGCGACAAAACTTGCAAACTACATTAGATCAAAATTTACATGACAAAGCTCTAAAAAACATTTTTGGCAATAGTTCTACATAGTGCATACTTATTAGCATGTATGCTGGAAGCAGCAACTGAAGTCATTGTCTTACTTGGCATTTTTTATATAATAAAGCTGTCCAACAGTACAGACAGCTTATAGATTTAAAAGTACTTCCAAATCTATATCACTGAAAGCATTTCTTTGGAGTATATAGTTTAGCATATATTACACAGCTTCTGTTAACAACCCTAGACCTTGCAACCACTTCTAAGCTCTCCTAATTCTTCAGATGTGTTCCCTCTCTGACAGTTGCATGACTGCTTTGATTTTCCAGCACATCTCTTTACAGATGTAGCAAAAAAAAAAAGCAAAAAAGTAAATATTTTGTTATATATGTACATTTTTTAATCTTATGGCACCAAAGTTACAAATCTGAAAAAACACATTCCTGAAAAATGGGGGAAGAAAACCACAAAGCAAACAAAAGTGAAGAACAGATCCCACCTTCCATAAGTGAATCTCTGGGTTTGATCAAAGTCTGAGAAGTTTCCATTCTATGAATAGCAGCTCTGCCAATTATACCCCTCAGTACTGATTAGCACCATAAAAGCACCAAGCATCTCCACTGTCCTGACAGTGCCCTCCAATCTTAAGGCAGTCAAAACCACACACTACTGAATCCAGTAATTGCAGATGGCCAGAGAGATGCAAAGCTGTCTCAAATAACGTGTTATTCAGAACATTCCTACCACACAAAACAACAAATCCAAACGTGTTTGCATAGAACTCAAGAATTTCTAACAGTCCAAATATGACTCTATCACTGTTTGACTTAGTGCTACACAGAATATTGTTTAATCATATTGCAAACTAACTACTCAGTCCCACCCTTCTCCCCAGAAGGAAGAAACTTTCAATGTGAAGAAGTCAAACAGAGACCAGTATGAGCACCATGGTCCTGTTCCTATAAACACAATGCCCTCATCTGCCATTTAGTCACCATAAAAATAAAATATCCCACCCTCTCCTGAAGGTTCAACAAGGTTCACAATGGTACTAATTAGAGTCCTTTCCCACATCTACTTTTGTAGCATTTACCCTATTATCAAATAGCATGAGAATTTATTTCACTGACATAGCATAAAGGCTTTCACCTTCATGTGTTTCTCCCAAAACATGAAAAACCTTATTGCCACATTAAAAAAACAAATACACACAAAAAAAGGTGCTTACACCAGCACTACAAGATCAACACTAATGAAAAAAAGTTGAAATATGAGCTCACATGATACCAAACAAAGAATTTTACTTGACTCAGTCCAATACATTCAACCAAGTAGCACACAACAGCTTCCAGAAAAAAACTTCACCTTGCTCAATGTCTAACATACTAGAGACAAAGAGCTGACCATTCAGAGATGCTGGATGAAGGGGCATGGCAAAAAATAAAATAAAAAGCCAACCAAAACACAAAATGAACAGGTGACAGTCTTCTCAGCACTCTGTCTGAGCCAGTCATTACTCATTCTAGGTCACAGTGCTCCTAATCTTGACATTCTTCCTAAGGGTAAACTGATAAATCAGCAAAACACTGGGTTAGACGCACACTACTTTTCCCACATTAAGCAAGAGGGAGTGGGGAAAAGAAACCCCACAGAAACAAAACCAAGGTAAGCACACTAACAGTGGGTTTTCTTTGTGAAAAATGCAGCCAGCAGTTGGGAAGTGTGTTTTTCTGTGGATTTTTGGTGTGTCATCACTGGCTGCCACACCCACAGAACACTTCCTGAGTTCATAAGCAAACTCACCCAGAACCTCAGTCAAGACTTGCTCATTCATCGCTGCCAGCTATGTATCCTATAGGCCAAACTGCCCCCCCAGAAATGTGTTAGCTCAAAGCAACCCAGATATGTGCATGAGTATAAAAACATTGCTGATCACAGCATTTGGTTTATTCTTAAAGTTCATCTGAGGCCCATGGATGGAGCAGCATTTAGAATTAATTTAAACTATTCGCATGTTCTCATGACTTAAAAACATCAAAGTAATGTAATTTTACAACAAAGTAATTTTACAACAAGTAAAATGCTGGAATGTAGGTTTAAAGAAAATATTTTCAATCCCTTTGAAAACTAATTTCCCGTTAGAGACCACATGAAGGGTCAAGCTTTCAGGTTTAAGCTTTGCCTTCACATAAAAGCAAGAGAACAGGAATGTTTTCTATCAGAAGGTACACTGTAGTATACCAACCATACACTATAGAAAGCTGTGTTTAATAAACTCTACAGTAAGAGAAGGCAGGATATAAAGCAGAGTTACAGACAATTCACAACCTAAGGGAGGGGGGTGAAAAAAGGTATCATGATTGATTTGATTCAAAACTGTGTAGGAGCCACAGAAACATCCAAAGACCATGATTTCATGATATACAGCCATGCATAAGGAAATCTGCTTCTTTTATTTTAAAGTAATTCTTCAAGTACTTTGTAAACCAATAGACCAGTTTCTAGTATGATCACACAGCTACTTCACATCACATGAATCTGAATCAAAGCACAGCAATTTGAACTTGGGTCAGTTTGCATATTTAAATCATACTATTGAATGTGTTCTCATTGTTTCTTTTTCATTTCCAAATAAAATCTTTTTCCACTCAGCTATGACTATTTCAATGATAAAGCAGGGAGTAAGATGCACTTATTCACCTTAAGGGGAGAAAAACCAGCAAAAAGGTGTATGCTAAAGAACATGCATTGTTTAATGTAGTGAGCATCTACATTTGAATAACGTATCTTCCAGAAGACAACACATTCCAAAGAAGTAATGCCTGCTGGAGCAATTATTCCCCATATCTTACCTGCTTCATGTAGCTGTGACATTGCCTATAGAAAAACATAGTTCTGCACATGCCCACTGCCAAATGGGAAGGACTGATGAAAAATGACCTTGACCAAGGATGTGCAAGACACTACAGGTACCAGGTGCTTGACAGACCTTGTTCCCAAGCAGGCTCACCCTCTGCTGTCTCAGTACCCTGTTTATCAAACACTCTTTAGTATCCACACCAGAATGGCAGCAGTCTTGTGAATGCTAGTACTGAGGATTCCTCAGGCAGTTGTTTTGGAAAATGGAGGAGAATTCTCAAGGGAGAAATATAAAGGTTAAAAGAAAGCACACACAGTAAGTGAATGCCGAGTTAAGGGTCTAGTTTGGTTATCCCCTTCATGTTTGTTGTACTTTAGAATAAAAAAAAAAAATCCTAGAAAAATTACAGGAAAATCTCATTCTGCATGTGAAATGCCTTCGTTCCAAGAATGATAAAATGCTTCTATAATACCTGTAAGTATATATTTACAAGATACACTCTGCTATGAAGTTGATACAAAAGGTTTTATCATGTGTTACTTGAGAAAAACCTGACTGTGCCATCAACATAAGGGATAATTTATCTGACCAGCTTTGCATACACTATTTATGATTAACAACTAAATCACATGGAGAAATATTAGAAGGTTGAAAAATAGCATTCTTCAGAAAATTTGGAGATGAAGGCATCCCTAGGAAAAAAAGATGCATAGCTGAAATACAGAAACACATGAAAAGTTTCAGGTAAAAATTTCCTGTCTAAGTTCAAACATGTCTAACCATCAAAGAACAGGAAATGGAAACCTCATTACACTGAAGAGAGAATTTGAAACTATGATGCTGATAAACAAGGCCTAACATTAGGAAATAAATTGTATGTAGGAATTTGAAAATACACCATGACTTGAACAACAATTGAGTGTTTTTGTCATTGCTGGTATCTTCCACATGATAGCATTAAAAAGAAATCTCCTTAATTAATGCTGCTTCTGCATTTTGACAGCATAGGATTTAAATATATACATATATAGATGTAAATATCACCATACAGAGATGAGAAAATACAAGAATCTCCCCATAGTCTGTAAAACTGTATTTTCCTGGACAACAGGACAAAATCTCTGTTTTTCCTATCTGTTTCCTGATTTTGGATGCAAGAGGGAAAGGTAAACATTTCAACACTTCTACAATACCCCTAGCTATAGCTGTATATGTGTCACAGTCTGAAAACCTTGAAAAAACATGTATCAAACAATTTTTATGTATATAGCTAAATTCAAGACAGTAATAAATACCCAGGAAAAAAAGCATACGTGAGTTTTTACAGTTTAAAGACAACTGCTTCACTGTAATAACTACCTATTAAACAAGAAATATAGCACTTTTACACTGCATAATTTAGTCTGTATTTAGACACAATGCATAGCAGTCATGTAGTCAAAGGCTAAATGGTAGAAAGATACCAATCTTGGTCAAGCAGCTCCTCTGAAATTATATGCTTCCAACTAACCATCTTCCATATTATTAAGTTTATTTATATACGGTCATGTATGCTGCTCGTATTTCCAAAATAATTGTAGGGAACACAATGAATCATCCCAGGTCTCAAAGAGCTTAGAGACAACAGGGCAGCAATAATACAAAACTGTGATGGTTTTAAAGCACAAGTGCAGAAAACACATGGATTAATCAGGGCATAAAGAAGAGAAGGTACATTATCTATTGTATTGCTCCCTACATAAACTGTATCTGTGCCTCCAGAACACTCAGGCATTTCTTTTTCTTCTCTTTTCTCTTCTGATTACACATCATATTCTCCAAAATCTTGTAAATAGCTATGCTACAAGACAGATGCCACACTCAGTAACCACACTTGCCTCGTAAGGAATCTCCAGCTGAGTCCTGCTTCAGAAACTGCCTCATAAGGAGTCTAATTTACTGTGTCCCACTCTCCTTCCACCACTCCCAGAATTCTGACAGTCAGAACATGCTTCAGGGCAGGTTCATACTTAGTTTGGCCTACCAGGAGCAAGTCAAGAAAACTTACAACTTAAAAAGCAGTAAAAACTCGCAACTGTAAGCAGCTATAAACTTTTGTGCTCATGAGAGAGCTAGTGTGATTCTGTGGCACTCCTGCTTGGTCTGAAGGAATTAATCACACAGTAGAAAGGAACTCCCCTTGAACTTGCTCTAGCCCACAGATCAGTCAGCTAGTGACTTTGCATAGGCATTTTTAGAAGGATTTTACACAATTCAACCAGATTATCTCAAAGCAGGGGCTACTTTACCTAGTGGGAGCAATTATCCCAAAGGGCCTTGAAACTTTTATTTTAAATTTAAGATCCAGCTACCTTTATCTAAGCTAATTTTATTTCATTTTGGAAGGGGTACAGCTTATTTTTCACAAAAATGTCTTAAGCTCGGGAGAATTAAAGAATCAATTTATCTATAAAGCCTTCAGTTCATTTAGCTACACAACTTTCTTCATCAGTACTGCTGATAAAAACTAGATTATGTCAAACTGCACAATAGCAAGGGAAGGATAACAAACTCTATTTTTATATTATGAATAAGAAGGCTTGTACTTAAAACACAATCAAATCTCAGTTATGTAAACTGTTACACCAAATTCTTACAATTCTTGAGTTCTCCTTCTCTTTTTTCCCCCTACCTTCTTGAAAAAAGCCTCAGGCTAATAAGATATTATAATAAAATCTCAAAAATACTTAACAAAGGTACATGGTAAGAATGGAAGACCTGTTTAATTAAGTTTGGGGACTCGCCTGGGATTGGAAACACCTATATTCGAACCTTTCTCAGATAAAATTCTAGTCAGCCTTTCTACTATTAGTCTCTATCTCAGTTCCTGCAACCTCTAAAATGAGGATGACACCAGTATACAACTCCACTGCACTTGTTGTGAGAAAAAGGACATCAGACATTTTCAGATGTTCACATACCATGTCAATAGGGCTAAATTAACAATGGGAATAATTACTATATAAAACCCCTAAGGTCAAAGACCCTAAAAAAATACCACTTTAAAGTATAGTAGAAAGTTTGACGCGCAGACGTTGTCAGAAGTTAACCTGAATTTTTTCAGGTATTTTCATCAGTAACTTCTCACACCAGCAGTTTTGTACATCTGCACAAAAGTGGAACTATGTTTGTCATGACATTACAAACCATTAGCTTATATTAAATATCCAAACCAGAAAATCGCACAAGTTAAACCTTCTTTGAAAAATTTCCATTAAACCCCTTTAGAAAGCTAAGAGTTTAAAAAAACCTCAAGAAAAAAAAGTAGCAATTGCCTGAGACACTGTCTCAGTAGGAAAGTGTTTTTTAAACACAAGTCCTGTAACTAAAAAACAAAACTGTTTTTAAGGTTCTGTAAATCTCTTACGTACTCCTACGATTACGCGAAATACATTAGAAACTACACAATGCTTGGCACTCGCGACGCCAGGAAACAAAGGGGTTCGGCGGGACAAACCCGCGCCTTGCTGAGCCAGCTGCGGGGACAGGTGTGCGCCCCGGTGCCAGCGGCAGAACGGATGCTGGGGCGGGCGGCTCCGCGGGAGCAGCTCTCGCCTTTGTCCGGGAAGGCGCAGCCCGGCCAGCATTCGGCACAGGCGGCTGCTGCCCCGGCTCCATCTCCCGCGCCCACGCGGGGCCGGGCCGCTCTCCGGCCGTCACCGCCGGACTCCGCACCCCAGAGGCGACGCAAACGCGCCCGAGTGCAGGAAGCGCTCCCGC
>VZRZ01001706.1:1080876-1105625 GCA_013398175.1 Climacteris rufus | reverse complement strand
GGCCGCGGCAGCCCGGGGCGGCCCGGGGCAGGGCGCCGAGCGCTGTGCCCGGGGCTGCGGGCCGCGAGGGACGCGGAGGGCCGGCCCCGCTTTGTCTTCGCGCCCCGCTGGCGAGAGACACGGGCCCTGTCGCCCCCGGCACAGGCTCGCCCGCCCCGAGCCCCCGGCTCCGTGCGGAAACTCCGGGGCTGAGACCGTAACGCGCTTGGTTTGCTTTCGTGGGCGTTTTTTTCGAGTCGACAAAGCTCTTATCTCAGTGTCGATAGACTCTTTCCTTTTACTTTTTAGACAGTGAAAATGCAATGAGTACATACAAATGTCTAGTACCACAAACCTCTCCATCTAATTTCACCTTCCTTTACATAAAAGCATTTTGTGTTTGTCTTAAATATAGGGACAGTAATTCACTATAACTGAGCTCTCAATTCTTTGCTGCCTTTCCCCCTTGGTGTTCTTGAAGATTATAATCATCAGCATCCTACCAAAACATAGGCCAGACAGAGCTGCAGTAGCTCCACCTCCAACCTTCCTCCAAATCTGAGTGCTCCCTACAGAGTTCAGTAGAAAACGTCTCTGGGCTGTTCTTACCTGGGTCCAGCCCAGGGCCAGCACTCTGCTTTCATGAAGTTGATACAGAGACGTTCCAGCTGGCTTTGCTCAGAGCCAGTGCAGGCTGAAAAAGCTTTTGCACTTCAGCTCTGCTCTGAACCTTGCAATATACTCATAGTTCACTCACATTTTACAAGGATATGTAGCAATAGAACAAGGGGGAATGACTTTAACTTGAAGCGGGGTAGGTTTAGATTAGATACTAGGAAGAAATTCTTTAGTGTGAGGCAGGTGAGACACCGTAACATTGCCCAGAGAAGCTGTGGATGCCACATCTCTGGAAGTGTTCAAGGCCAGGTTAGATAGGGCTCTAAGTAACCCTCTCTAGTGGAAAGTATCCCTGTCCATGGCAGGGGAGTTGGAACTAGGGGATCTTTAAGGTCCCTTCCAACCTATTCCATTCTGTGATTCTCTGATTTCATCTTAAAAAACAAGTGAGCTAGGCGCTGTCATCCAAATTACGTGTTGAAGATAGTTTTCCTGTGCTACAAGTACTAGTTGTCGTCTGTCACAGTCATGCCGATACTCTCCTCTGGCCTTGGAAGACATTATGTTACCACCTTTATTGCTAAACAAACCTAGGTATGCCACACTGCCACGATTTCAAGGAATACTTTGTCTCTGTCAGTTGTTCTGTTCGTTACATTTTTTAATCTGTCCCACCACAAACACCTGTAGAGCTCTTTCTGCTGAGGCTTAAAGTTTGTTTCAAAAACCCATTGGGAACATTAGTCTGCCAAATGCAGTGCTGAACAGTCATTAATATCTCACTGGTTCCTTGCATTTTGGCACCTGCATCATCTCTTATCATCCATCTCACACTTGGATGGTGTAGTGAGTTGGCCCTGGTTGGATGCCAGGCACCCACCAAAGCCTTTCATTCCCCTCTGCACTGGACAGGAGAGAGAAAGCGTAATGAAAGGTCCATGAGTTGAGATAAGGACAGAGAGAGATCACTCACCAAAAACTGTCACAGGCAAAACACACTCTGATTAGAGATATTAATTGAATTTATTACTAACAAAATCAGAGCACAAAAATGAGAACTAAAGTAAGACCTTAAAGATATCTTCCTCCACCCTTCCCTCCTTCCCAGCTCTACCCCCTTCCCCCACGGTGGCATAGGGAGATGGGGAATGGGGGTTACATTCAGTTCATCACACATTGTTTCTGCCACTCCTCAGGGAGAGAAGCCTTGCCCCTGCTCCAGCATGGGCTCCCTCCAATAGGAGGTTTTTGCTGTTGAACCCTTCAGACATGCTCAAAGATCAAATGGATCACTAATACAAAGCTGTTATCTTAAAAATATTACACAGGGGTACATATTTATCATTTATACACTGTGCAAAGTAGATTTAATCTTTTATAGCCTACAGTCACCAGAATCAATATTTTTACACTGATCCATGTTAGCTGAAGAAGTAAAAAGTTCATTCCTTTTACCACTCTTGCCTATAATGGTTTCCTTTTGTTCTTATTAATTTCACAACTCTTTTTTGCTTAGATAAAGCTAAAGTCATGAGCTGTAAAACACAGAACTGATAAAATATTCTCTGGTCTGTTAGCAACCTACTAAGGTGTACCAGCACCACTAGCAGGAATGACATTCTCCATGCACATTTCTTACTTGTTTAGATAAGAGGAAGACACTTATTTCTTCCTTGCACACTGTTTTAGTGTGATAGTGTTTTGGTCACAGAATCACAGAATGGGTAAGGGTTAAAGGGACCACAGTGGGTTATCTGGTCCAACCTCCTTGCTCAAGCAGCGCCATCGTGGAGCACATTGCACAGAATTGTAATGAGATGGTTCTTGGATATCTCCAATGAGGGAGGGTCCACAGCCTCTCTAGACAATCTCTTCCACTATATGGTCATCCTGACAATAAAGAAGTTCTTCCTCATACTCAGGTGGAACTTCCTGTGCATCCATTTCTGCCCATTGCCTCTTGTCTTGTTGCTTGGCACCACCGAGCAGAGCCTGGCTCCATCTTCTTGACACCCACCCTTCAGATACTTGTATACATTGATGAGGTCC
Source organism: Climacteris rufus (assembly GCA_013398175.1). Lineage (NCBI taxonomy): Eukaryota > Metazoa > Chordata > Aves > Passeriformes > Climacteridae > Climacteris > Climacteris rufus. The sequence continues at coordinate 1,102,979 of VZRZ01001706.1, read as the reverse complement.
TCTCTCATTCATGTCTTCTCAAGACTGAACAAACCCATCTACCTCAGCCTTTCCTCATAAGAGAGATGCTCCAGTCTTTGTTGCCCTCCACTGGACCTGCTCCAGGAGCAACATGTCTCTCTTGTACTGAGGAGCCCATGATCTGGGATCCTCCATGCTACTACGGGAATGTCTTCCAGGAATTCTTACCAGTGCTTTGTTGTGTCTGCTGTGGTACTCTCTGGTAGTTCCCTGAATATCAACATGTGCATCTGTCCCTAGAAAGTAAAAGTCAAATTTGAGCCAACACATTTTTTTTTTGCAATCACTTTTAGCACTTTATGGTTTTTTCCCTGATTGTAACAGAGAAACAATTTCTAAAGGATGATTGATTCAGTAGACTAAAGCACACACATAAATTATTGTTTTACTACTTATTACCTAAGCCTTTAATTACCACTGAGGGGACATAACTGCAAATGCATCCTTGAATGCAGGGATGCCAGTAAATTGCAGGATTTATAGTCCTGGTGCTAAAGACGTCCCATCACAGGGCTCCACCCTGAGAAATGACATGGTTGTAAAAGCACCTCACTTTATTCACAGGTCCAGAGAGCCCACAGGAAAGTTTGCAACTGTAGTTAACTTGGGAACAATAGTATGTTGTGTAACAAGTACAATTCACAATGTCAAATGGGAAGAATGCAGAAAGGTAACACAACTTACAAAGTTTATTGCTATGATCCATTTACTACCTATCTAGCAAACAACACAATGTTTAAAGCCAAATTTCTCTCCTCAGTGTCTGATTTTAGAGTAGGTCACTCGTCTCAAATGACAACAAGCCAAGTGGTGCAACTTTTACTCCTAAGGGAAGGGATGCCATCCAGAGGGATTTTGACAGTTTTGAGGAGTGGGCCCTTGCAAACCTCAGAAGTTCAACATGGGAAGATGCAAGGTACCACAGCTGGGTCAGGGTAATCACCAGTATCGATACAGGATGGGGGATGCAGGGATTGGGAGCAGCCCTGAGGAGGAGGACTTGGGGATACTGGTGGATGAAAAATTGGACATGACCTGGCAATGCATTCTCGCAGCCCAGAAAGCCAACTGTATCCTGGGTTGTATCAAAAGAAGCACGGCCAGCATGCTTCACCCTGGAGACATTTCTCCCCCTTCACTCTGCTCTTGTAAGACACCACCTGGAGTGGTGAGACACTGGAACAGGTTGCTCAGAGAAGTTGTGGATGCCCCATCCCTAGAAGTGTTTGAGGCCTGGCTGGATGGGGCTTTGAGCAGCCTGGTGTAGTGGAAGGTGTCCCTGCCCACAGCAGGAAACCATTCTATGACTCTGAGATCTCTATAAAAAGTACTTGGCTCTAGCAACTTTATGTTATACTGAACAGGATCATTACGTGATAATGCAGGCAGTCAATTAAGGAACACTTCTAAGCAGGTACATCTTTTTAATCAACAACAGTAGAGAGGTATTCTTTAGCATGACCTGTATTACCAAAATATTGATTTAAATCATTACAAACTCCAGTTATCACTCTTCCAAATCTCTTGCAGGTGTACTTCTTCATTAGGATCCTGCAACTAATTTATTTTCCACAGTGAAACTCAAGCATGCCCTTCTAGTATTTTGGCAGAGGTAGAAAGTACTGTGCATCCAACCTTAGCTGAGAGGGTGAGTCTAAAGTGAAAAATATCTTAACAATAGTGAAATCTGGATAATACTCACGTAAGTGTCCTGAAGACCCAAGAAGGATCACATTCCACTGTATTTTTGCCACTCTATTCAGTTATGTGATGGAATTTTAGAGGGAATCACAGTCTTGTAGCAGGAGCTCTGGAAAACACAGCTATTGACAGACATGTAAGGGAGCCCTTCAGCTGCTGTGCCCTGTGCTTCCAGGGAGATGGCTCAAGGACTCCCCCATGTCCCAAAGAACACCTGCAATTATGCTCAGTCCCACTAAGGGAAGAGAAGAAAGTTCAAGATCAATGAAGGTGTTCCTAATACTGTTCCTTGAACATGTATGTGAGAGTCATTTGGTCTTGTCCAAATGACAACTACTGCAGAAGTGAAACTTTAATCTCATTGCTCAAGAATTTAAAACTGGAACCAAAATCAGGAAAGGGTTTTTACTTTTTCTTTTTCTTTCTTTTTTCTTTTTTTTTTTTTTACTGCCCACAGATAACTATGAAGTATTTCTTTTCTTCCAAAGAAAAATGACCCAAAAAGTTTTTAGACAGCTTCTTGGGAATTATAAAATCAATTTATCTCAGTTCATGTCAGGCAAATTGAAGTACTTACACATGAATCAAATTTTGTTCTCAGGTACACACACAAGTCAGTGTAAATACACCAAAAGGTCAAATTTGGCAATTGAAATACTTTTGGAAAATGAAAATTAGCTGACAACAATAATAGAACAGAGGAAAATAATTTGTTTTAAATATCAAAATACTAATGTTCTAATTCCTTTTCTATTTATCAGCAAGCAAAGACTAAAGCATGCATAAAATATTCTTTCTGCTGATGGAATGACATCATCTTCTGTAGAAAAATACCTGAGCTATTTTAAAGCTCTTCTACACTTTTATCATAAAAGTTTAAATTGCATTTATTGTTGGAAATGATCTGGGAAAAAAAAAAGAAAAGAGCAATTTTAAAGGCTTGTTAAAAAGGATGATTGCAGCCCTTTATTCTCTTGAGCCAAAAGGTAATTGAGAGAAAGTTGTTGATACACTGCAGAGTGTGGGAAGAGATCCAGAAGGTACTTAGTTTTCTTGCGAAGGGAAACGTTACATACTGTTCCTGAACTATGGAAATTTACAGAATTCTTCCTTTCTTCCAAAGCTCCAACCTCCCTGTATATTCTCTGAATAAACTGCCTATCACTGTGAAAAATAATAAGTATTATTTATTTCAAGCTGTTACAGCTGTGGCTCCCACCTTCAGCTATACACAGAAATATTAATTTGTAGTTCTTTGTTTAGGTCCTTATTCCTATTTTAATTATTAGTCTCAACCAGAGTCCTAGAGGAGCTGTGAGACCCTCCTCTCAACCAACTGCATCCTTTTAAAAAACAATGAAATCTAAAGGTCCATGTCTGCCAGAATTATGATGATGCCTGGCAGTGTCAGAGCAGCCTTCCAGTACCTAAAGGGCTCCTACAAGAAAGCTGAAGAAGGACTTTTTACAACGGCATGGACTGATATGACAAGGAGGAATGGTTTTAAACTGAAAAATGTTAGATTTAGATTGGATATTAGGAAGAAATTATGTACTGTCAGGGTGACGAGGCACTGGCACAGTTGCCCAGAGAAGGTGTGGATGTTCCCTCCCTGGAAGTACTCAAGGCCATATTGGATGGGGCCTTGATCAACCTGGTCTAGTGCAAGGTGTCCCTGCCCACGGCAGTGGGGTTGAAACTAGATGGTATTTGAGGTCCCTCCTAACCCAAATCACTCTATGAGTCTATCAGTCTATGCTGGTGACATCAGAACGTTTCTCTCTTCTGTCCAGCCCTCAATTGTATAACAAGAGAGTCTATTTTTCTCCACAAGATATGCTTTGCTGATATTTCCAGTTCCTCAAAGCTGCAGAAAAATTGCTCTTTACCAGACCCATGCAGACCTTGCCTGGAGCATGCCCATGTGCTTTTTTACAGAACCATGGTATGGACCAGTTCTCAAGAAGAGCTCTAAGCAGCCGTAACTCTAGGCAGGCAGATAATTTTTTATAGTTCTGGTATCAAAATATTATCAAACTATGTATCATGTTCAATAGCAACCTCCATGATATGTACTAACTTTTATACTTTCTGAGTATAAGAACAGTAAGGTTTTTTGATGGTTTATAACTCTGCCTAGAGGATTTTTTACACCGTTACAGGGCACGTGCATGCCACCAGCATGACACTATTGACAAATTTCAAGTGTGGGCTCCAATCTGTGCAATAAAAGAGCTTCAGGATAAAAGTATTGTTAACATAAAAATTCTTACCACCACCAAAGTAAAAATTTTTCTCCTAACTCATTTTTAGACCTCTAAGTGGAACCATTTTAACGGATCTTTTATTTCCAGAATGCTTCTCTAAACGCTTTGCGTCAGCAGGCAGGGCTCTAATCCATATCAGAACTCTTCTAACTTTCACCAGACAGTATGGCCTTCATAAACTAAAAAATAAAGGAAAATTATTCTACCATTTAAGATGCAGCGACTTATTTTTACGCCACTTTTAGAAGAACACACTGTAAAAACTACTAATCAACACTGCAAGTGAAATAATAGTAAAACACAAGGGAGAAAAAAAATTAAGCAGACTGTGGAGGCAGTAGAAACAGACCCTTTCCAAAGAAAATATAAACCAAACCAGTAGTAAGTTTCTCTGAAGCAGAAAAGAAAAATCTGGAGAGTATATTTATAAGCCTTAAAATAATCAACCAGTGAAATATTTTAAAAATAGAACAGTCTCACAATGAAAAATTATTTACTTCCTTCAGTTTTGGATAGCCTTATTAACAACACGGGAACTAAACATACATACAGATAATCAGATTATTAACACTAGCAAATAAGCACAGCCCCATTATTTATCATGACACTTCAACTATTACTTAAGATACACTTAGCTGGACTAATTAATCGAGCAGATAAAACCAGATAGAATATCTAGTACTCAGACAACCATGGAAGCATCTCTGTATGCACCACCCACGGTCTTTATTATCTTAATATTCTAAAATAAAATTAAAATTAAAAAAAAACACAGGAAAAGCAATGTCATCCATGACAGTCAAATCAATTTTTCAATTCCAACCATCAGTGGACATAGCTGTAGCCTCCAAATGTTAATAAATTAAAAACCATAAACAACACAGACATCAGAATGTATACGCAAAGAATCTACATCCTGAAAGAAGTTATTGATTCTGTACAGCTGTCACGATTAAAACTCTAACTCGATACAGACTAAATCAGATGAAACATAAACCTAATTCATATTATTATTTTAAATAATTTTCATTTTTTTTCTTATCACCAAGGAGATGACACTGATGTATAATTTCTGACTAAAGCTGTAATCACTCCTGTGAACACAGGTAGGTTGAGTTCACTCAGCAGCTAATGAAATGCCTAATCATCAGTTACCAAAAAATCCTCCCACTTCCTATTTGTGATTTGGAAGGTTCTTCAACACTTCCATCAATTTTTCTCCTTTTAAACTTATCACCTATCAAATATACTATGAAACACAAACATTCACACCAGCCTTCTTGGAAGACGTTTCGACTGATATGCACAGGCTCATGCTTTTTTCATTGCCTCTACAAGACTGTGAATAATTGGTTAAAGATGGATCTTGAATTCCATCTTCTTACAGGAGCAAGAGAGGTTCTAAGGCACAGCCACTATTTACAAGACAGCAGAGTTACTACAAGAGGAAGAAAGATGCTCAGAAGGGCAAAGACATTTGCCTAAACTAAAAATATTTGGCAGATTAAGCTCTTTCTTGTGAATATTGTCGTTTTTAGATTGAATAGCACAGAGTTAACTTTGCTGAAAGTACATTTTGAAAAATTATTTATAATCAAGATTTTTATTTTCATATTTTCATTTAAACTATTCCACCATTTTGTTTTCAGCAGAAAAAAAAGAAAACCTAACAATACCTTTATCAGAACAAAGCTATCCAGCAAATACCGGAGTATATGAAATAAAAATAATGTGGTTTCTCAATTGTCGCAGTTTTACTTGGAACGGAGCACATGAGCCATCACTGAGAAGCAGCAGAAGTGGCAGAAGCCGAGTTTATTGTTGTATTTCCCTTTATATATGGTAAGAACCCATAAGGTGATTGGGCAGTGGTCATCCACACCACGGGGTGATTGGCTGAAGTCTTACAACACCCAATTCCAAAACACACTCTCTCTTGAATCAAAACAGATCAGGAAAAACAGCAGGTGTCCAAGCGTTATCCTATTGTTTTCATAGCTTGCATGGGAAAGAAGAATTTCTCAAGAGAGGCCCTGTGCAGCCACACTCAATCTTAGCAGTTTTTGGACACATTTTCACCAGTCATGTTATTGATTCATTATACAATTGGAAAGTTCACAGGTGCACAAATTTGTATTTTAATAACAACTGGCTTGGTAAAGAAAAAGATTCTCTTTGTAGATAATTTCAGAGGTGTATTTGCAGATTTAAGGTAAATGAAGGAAGGGTTTTTTTTCTTTAAGTAACAGTGAATTGTCTCCTTGGAATTACTTTAATTAATTAATGAGATTTAATTAACAATGCTGCTTCCTGTGAATAGTACAATATTTAAAAAATACAATATAAGCCTAAAGAAAATACTTAGAAATATAGATGACATTCTCTTTTTCAGAGCAAGATTCTGAATGGTAAGATCAAAGATGGATTGAAGCAGTTTGTCTGAATAGAGTAATTTTCACTTTGATTGTTTTTCAGATCACTGCTGTAGTAGAGATGATGACAGCTGATATGAAGTTGTCTGAATCAGTGATACTAGAATGCAAATACATGCCAATACTTTGAATAAATTCCACAAAGCTGAGTTACTTATGCAGATGCTTTTTGACATCTCAGCATGCATGTTGACTGGAACTGACATACTCTCTTTCTGATTTTCTGGTATTAAATTTAAATGGAAAGCTAACAACAGAATATAAAATCAGACACAGCAAAAAAAAGAGGGCAATGGTGAAAAAAGAGGTTCAGATCATAATTGAAGTTAAATATTTGATTCTAACAAACAAAATTATTTAAGGAACTTTGCCGTACCCAACTTCATAGTTGTTCAAAGGGATAACACTCATCCTGCAGCTAGTTATAAGTATAATGAAAAACAAAATTCAAAGACTGAAGAGTAACATAATAAATCTTTATAATCTGTTTGTTTTACCGAGTGGCAGTGGCTGACTAATTTGGAGCACACCATTTTATCAGAAACATGTTTAGAGCTGACTACTCTACATGTCATTTGAAATACAATTTATACAAATTATAGATTTTGATGAAAGGTATATGCTTTCAAAAGATTGCACAGGGTTTTAGTCAATCAGCTCATTTAGTCAGAACTATGAAACAGACTTCAGTGCAATGCTTTGAAAAATCAATCACCTCAAAACCATCTCCAGACAGTGTAATGTGAACAGTTTTGTGAAAATCATGACTCTGAAGGATACAATTCTAAATAATTGTGGATGAGAAATGACAATTAGGAGCCATCAATGTTTCAGAAAAGAACCTGAATGCAAAGGAACCATTCAAACCATTGGTTTTATGGCTGTATAAGTGGGAAAAAGGATTATATTCTTAATGGCAGATTACTTTTTTTTTGTTAGAAAAGAAAATGCAATAATGAGACTTGAACTAATAAAACATTCATCCTAGATTTAGCTATGAGAAACTTCCTCCTCTATCACAGCAGGATGGGCATATGCCCATTAAGGAACATAACAGCAACTATAACAGAAACAAGAGAAGTAGTATTGAGTTAAAATAAATATTCAGTCTAATTAGACTTGTACAACATTTCATTCCTCTTGATTTTTTTTTTTTTTTTTTTAGAAAATGACGAGGCTGTGACTAGAATTCTTAGGACAGAAGCTAATGTAATGCTGTGTGTGTCTTTCACAGCCAGCAATCACCGTCTACTGAGAAAGCATGTGTGACTTACTATACCATATGGTTAATAATCTCAACATCACAAATCATTCTGGTCTTGGATGGAGGCGTTATGAACACTGTGGGATAGAACATGAAGTGGGGAGAGAGAAATGGAGAAGTGTGCTACAGATTGTCTCAGTAAAAACCAGAAATGCAACTATAGACTTAACAGAAGCTGATAGTACCCAATTACAAACAGGATGAGCAGGAGGATATAAAACCCCATATCTTCCCTTTTTAACCAGTGCAAACCTCTGTACTCACAATGCAGTGTTGCAGAAGACAGGCAATATTGCATGTGGCTGATTAGAGAAACATGCATAGAGCAGTGTCAACAGCAACACAGCATGAGGTTGGGTTAAAACAGACAAACTGTTCCTATGTAACTGAATCGATGGCAACATGGCTCTCTGAAAACTGTCAGATAAAAAGCAACATGAATAATGACAAAACTGAAGAAAGATGTTAATTCCTTTCACTCTCTGAAGACACTGCAAAGCCTGTGGGTATGGGTGCAGATGTGCATCTACAGCCACGTGGTAAAACATTTACCTGAACCTCCAAATTCACTGGGTAATAATGACATTAACACCTCACCCACTCTTCTTCAATTCAGAGTAATGAAAGTATAATGCAGCTAGACTTCTTTATCTTTGAGACTTAATTTGCTAATCCTAAAAATTTTAAAAGTTTCTCCTTTCTGTGTTCAACTCTCTGGTAATCTATTTAGCTGTACAGAGTGTGATATACGAGAATAAATCATGCTTGCTTCACAGAAACTAAAATACAGCCCAATGAGAGTGTTAGAGTGTTATGTCCTAAATTACTCTCAAAGGTGTGAGGGTAAAGCAGACTTAAAATGGAAGTTCTCACCATCACTTCTTATCCCACTTCCACTTCCTGGACAGACACCAAAACGCAGAGTTTGGACCCAAGCCATGGAAGCCATTGGATTTCCAGTCTCTTCTGACATTGTTCACAGCTACAGGTTTTTTCAAATTTTTTTGGTTTTGTTTAGCACATATTTGGATGCTGAACCCAACCGTGATCCAGCTGCCTAAAGCAAAGTGCCTAATGCCAATTGAGAGGCCTCTGGACACCCAAAATGTCTGTCTGGGACCAGCAGATTATGACACAAGGTCTCAGAAAAGACTCACATGCTCTGCAGCAGCAACTGGTGGCTGGGGTGGGGACCCTACCACTATTCTACATCTACAACAGCACTAAATGTCTAGGTTTGAGCAGCAGAATATCACGCCTCATAGCAGATAACAATCCCTAGCAGGGACACCTCAAGAGTTTTGTCATCTAAATCCAGGATTAGTGTCTCGGCCAAGGGAACTTCTAATTACACTCATTTTGTCCTCTAGAAGTGCAATCAGCAGATGAAAGTGCGTTGTGCTAACTCCTTACATATCCATTATCTGAGGGTTGGTGGGCTCCCCCTTGTTTAGATGTGAACCAATTTCCCAGTTAAGATTTGTCCATTAAGTAGGGGGTTCAATGCTCAAGGAAAAGCGACAGGCATTAAAGGCGCTTAACCTGGCTGCTCTCGAGGTAGCGACAGCGTCTTTATGCGAGCGGAATCCCTGCCAGGATGAGTTGCAATGGTTCTACAACTCTCCCAAAGGACAGAGTTCTTGCTACCGCAGATAACCTGTTTCTGCTGGCTCCTCTAGGATGAGAGTTTCCCCAGGTGTGGTGTTCTAGCGCTGACAAGAATAAAAGGCTACACAGAGGGCTCTTCCCTGGGATAACAGCCGATTTATTGTGAATCCAGTGTTGCGTTCGGAGGGTCCAGGAAGTGAGTCCAGAGATATCCAGGTGGCTGGAGTAACCCAGAAGAAAGAGACCGAGGAAGCCCTGCAGGGCTCTTTTAAAGGAAGGTGGGACCAGGAAACACCCAATGGGAAACCGCATAATTGAAAGCGACCAGTGGAGGAGAGCTTTCCAGGACATAGCCATATATGGGATCTAAAGAATGGATGCAGTAACATAAAAGAAATATGGGACTTCACCACAGCTCAGGTAGAGGGTTCAGATATTNCACCCAATGGGAAACCGCATAATTGAAAGCGCCAGTGGAGGGGAGAGCTTTCCATAGCCATATATGGGATCTAAAGAATGGATGCAGTAACATAAAAGAAATATGGGACTTCACCACAGCTCAGGTAGAGGGTTCAGATATTGGAGGAAGAAGGCTGAGGGCTTTGCCTTCGCTTTCTTCCCACCAAAACCTGAAGCTCAAAAGCAACAGCTTCTGCCAAGTGCACTGCTACAAGGCACAAACTGGAACACCCTTTGGTGGCATTCAAATCAGGAATGTTCTGGAAAAGCATTGCAGCACCTGATTTGGTTTTCTTCCAAACGGAGTCTATTTCATGGGTACCACAACTGTCCTCAGAACTTACCTAACAGACAGTAAATGAAGTTCACCAAGGTATTTGCTTCAAAACTGCATTACTGCTCTGAACTGCATTGCTAATGTAAACCTGGTCACACTCCTCATTCAAAACTTAGATGTGGCCCAGGACCACAAGACTAGACCATTTATATAGTTTTATCAGCTTCACTTCTTGGTGTAGTAGTTTCCATGGTTTAGAAAACATTATCTTTTATAAAAAATGCACCTCTCCTGCCTTTACTGGCCATTGTATGTCACCCAAGGCTCCAAATCATCATGGGCACCTGGCAAAAAAGGAGTTAGGACAACTCTGAATTGATGACCACGACCTGATCTTCTATAGTTTCACGTGTTTCAAGTTCCAGCTACAGTTCAAGTATTCAAAAAGCCAAACAGGTTTCAAGGAAAGTGATTGTTGAGCTATAATGACCTCCAGCTGATATCTCAGTAACATCATGAGACAGCAGCTAATGTAGAAACATTTTGGTAACCACCAGACGAAAATATCCTGATTTTAAACAGTTTTGTAATGGTGAAGTTATTATCAGGCTCAAGTAAATCTTGTAGTCACCTTTCTGGAACTGAAACTACAGAGAAACTCTCTACAATATCAGTAGTTGGCTGTTTAGCTTACCTCATTATTTCCTCTTACCCAATCTACCAATAATACAACACATACTGCTTATTTGTCCACTGCTACAAGTGATCTTCTAACACACCTTATATAAATAGAATCTCTGATTCCTTTCACATCTGTTTTTTATTGAAAGATGCAATGGACAGCTAGTGTAATGGCAGTTCTGTGAAATCACAACCGTGTTCATCATTATCATGGTCTCAAAGATGCTGTTGCTGTAAGGGAGCAAGTGCTAACACACTAACACCTGTAGCTACTTTTAACCCCATGCAGAAGACTCCTGGTTTTGGTTTAGGAATCCAGAAGCACTAGCTGGCAGGATATGTTCAGTAAAAACTGCTTCTAGAGTATCTTTGAGGTATTATCATACCATCCATCCTCCTTTTCCCATGCTTCAGCTGATGGTATGGGAATAACTTGGTCACTTCTGTATAGTCTATCCAAACCACACATACTACCCAGTGCAGCTGGCACATTTTTATTGATGACTCAATAAACATTCAATCAATCCAGCTAAACCCAGAAAGGTGTCATATTGTTTCATTAAGAACAGGTGCACAGAATCCTTCACTGATCAGAAACCACGGGTGGATGCATTTTCTGTGGAAATCTCTGACTCACACAGGTGCATGGTAAGCACAGAAGGGCTGTGTCTCTTCAATTTGGTGGAGAAGCTACTTCATGCTGATGCAATAACTAAACCACACAAGCAGTCAAATTTCAAGTTTATTCCTACTAATTAATTTGGAAGACATAATGCATTTTCCTCATTAGTAAATAATATTTTGTTTTCCTTGGAGGCACCAATATTTGAAAACTGATAGTAAAAGCAGAAAACCAGCCTGTAAACTAATCATGTTTAGAGCAAGCTACTAGTGAATGATCAAATCCTGCATGAAATTTTGTAGTATGGAATAGCTCAGCAGTAAATGCTCTTCATTATTTTAGGCCAGAGCATAGCACAAATACACAAAATAACACGAACAATGCGGTCCCTAAGATATGATCTCATTTGCTATTATTTATTGAGGGGAAAATGGTTGGCTTGGAATTTGGTTGACCTTTACAACACCCATGGGAAGCTTTCTCAGACAGCTGGGTCCTTCATTGTGCTTTAAAATCCACTTCATTTCTGAGTGTGCAAAAGCTTTCATCAAACCAATGGTTGTTCAACAAATTATAAGATTTTTCTCTTTGATGCAAAATGATGCAACTTTGAGAATAGTTTCAAGGCTTGTTGGAAACAGTTCCAACTACAAACACTTTATTACAATATTCTAGGACAATCAACATGAATGGGTTTTAATAATTACCCTTCTTTTTTCAGGCTGCAGTGCAGGTGACCTCCCATAGCTGGGCACCAGTCCGAATTGCAGAAGTGAAGTTGCAGTGAGAAGCCATGGGGATACTTTGGCATCCATAATGACTGAGCAAATGTAGAAAGTGCTGGGCCTACCAGCTTTGCAGTCTACAATCAACTTTGCTACCCTTCACTGGCATTATCACGTGTTAACTCCTATAATGTCCCGATTCCTACTTAGAATAAACACATATCAGAAACACCAAACTGGTGAAAAATGAATGATGAGAAAGGAAAGAAGGCTTTCCTCGGATTTTATGAACACTTTTTTATTAATATGTATGAATTATATATTAATCAATAAGTAGTAAGTACTGTTTAAAGAGATTTAATGCTGCCTCTTACATAAAAAACACCCTAATTTTCAGTTACTGATTTGTTTTCAGCCTGCTTCTGTAGGGTCAATAGAACAAAAATACGAACGTAAGCGATGTTTTTTCTAAAAACTGTAATGTGAAAATTCAATCATTCACAGCTTTGATATTAAAAAACATAGCAAAAAAGACAGAAGCACTGCACATCACTCAAGTGCAGATGACTTTTATATTGAAGCCTTGGGAAGAAATTAATCATTGCTGTAAGTAGGCAGAACACAGCTGGGAGTGGCTGAATTGTGCTTGCAACCAAGGCAAACTGAACAGCACTCTGTAAGGCAGCTCAGCTGGATTCCTGGGTAGTGAGAGGCTGCTAACCATCACAGCCTTTAAAACGCCACAGTAGTAAAAGCCCACCAAATGTCTGCAAGAAAGTGTTTGGTCTCAGACCCAGTGGGAATTTCCTCAGATGTCAAATAGTGGGGGCCATATGCCAAGATCCCTGTAGCACTTTTTAGCTTGAAAGTAAACAGCTGAATGTATCTGGCACCATTTTTACTACTGCCGCTGCTCAAGTAGCTTTTTATAAGTTTGTATGGACACAGCTATCATAGCACAAGAATTAGGAAGAATTCTTTTTTAAGTCAATTTTTTTTTGCTACATCTCTGGAAAGTGTGTATAGGGAAAGTATAAATTGACAAAAAACCACACCTTAAAATAGATAAATAAACATGGAGGAATTTTTACTTGTCTCAAGCAGAAATCCCCCTTCAATCATTTTTCTATATGTAAGGACAACACTTCCAAGTGTGGGATAAAGTAGGATGTGCCCTTCAAAATTCAGAAAGAACTGTTTTTCTCCTTTCCCATATTAACATTTTTCCATCACAATGCTGTCAATTTTGCACTTATTTTGAGAAAGAGACTGTTTCCTGTGGCTGACAGAGTCTTTGAGAAATTCTCCTTTCCCATATGAACCATGCAAAACAAGCAGATAACGCTTAAACATCTGGTGTTTGTCCTGAGATGTTTTGATTCAGACCGAGTGTTTTGGAACTGGGTGTTGTGAGGCTTCAGCCTATCATCTCAGGGGGGTGTTTGAACACCTGATGGGTTCTTACCATATATAAAGGGGATATAATAAAAAATGTGGCTGCCACTGCTGCTGCTTTATCTGGACTAGCTGTGTGTCTCCTTGCTTGCTCTCTAGCGACAGTTTCCTAATACACTAATGCTATTATCAAGGTAGGTAGGTTCCAAAAATGCAGATTCACATTAGCAGCCCAGTGGTCATGCTGGCATGAAAAAGGCCAAGTTCAAACATCATGACAGAACTCTTTGGTCTGCAGATGACTGACACCTGGACATGCTGCAAATGATGCCTGACAATTTTCAAGACTGAGATTACCAAAACATTACAGCATGGAGCAGTATCAACAAATCTACTCCAACAGCTGTTTTGCTGGCAGATTCCAGGGAGATCTCTTACCATAATCTCATAATGAGATATTAATAGCAACCTCAGAGAAAACTGCTCACTCTTTTTCAGAGAGGAATTATCAGTAAATGACAAACTCTGTTTACTGTAGTATACAGGAAGGAAATGCTGGTGGCAGGGAAAGCATTCCCTGGATCCTCCTCTGCAAGTAGGAAGACACTCCTGAATTATGTTCTTCCTTCAATAGGAAAAATAGAACATTTAAAGTCCAATATCTGGGCAACAGAAAACTGAAACCAAGACAGTAGGCTTTGATGATACTTTTATATGAGGAATAGTAAGACTTTTTACTTTTGCCTGCTTAAATAAGAAAAATAACTGATCCTGTGTGAAAGGACAGTGAGACCCACTTATACAGTGATGCTACAAGTTCAGTTTGTTGCATAATAGAGAATAAATGAAGTAGACTAATTGTAACAGAAGAGACCAAGTCAAAAAGCCCAGTCCTCTCACAAGCACACAAGGCTCTTCTTTGTTGTGGTTGTTAAGAAGTTCTCAGATTATTTCAGAGAAAAAACATCTTTGATCAAGGTTACAATTCTTAGAATTCATAATATCTGTATCTGGGCTTTTTAGAAAAGTCAGTGTTGCTCAGAGCAGTGTGAAACCTTACCATCTAGGTTCAGTTTCTCCCAGGCATTGTATATGCGTATATTGAGGCCTACCTGACAGAGAAAAATCAATAACAATGCAGGTTAGATGAGCAAGTGGCAAAAGAAAAAACGACTGCATGAAAGAATAAACATTCAGAGAACCAAAGATGCCTACTGCTGGCTGATTTCTTCAGGACTCCTAAGCTTACAATAGATCTCTCAGATATTGATCCTTTTTCCTTGGTATCAAAGAGATGAACAATCACACTGAAGTTTGCAGGAGCTGACGATGCTATGAAAGGCTTTTCACAAGAGCACTGATAAAGTTCCTCGCCTGTTTCTTTAGCTGAAGAAAAGATCATATGGCTTCACTGTTGAAAGAAACAAAACAGCAAACAAACACTGAGGAATTATTTTAAGGTGAAATAAGTATTCAGGCTGCTCTTTCCTTCCAGATGCAGAGAATCATATTGAATATGAAAAGCTGTATGTAAAACAGGTTCTGTATTGTTTTTGTCAATTTTGAAGCTCTTACAAGCCTTATGTTATAGTCAGTGTTCTGATGGTGGTATGTAACAGTTAAACTGAGCTAGAATGAAAAATTCTTCAAGATTTTCAGCACCCCTCAACAAAGGAAGAACCTGGGAGCATTTTTGACAAATTAGGCCTGAACAAGTATGATAGAAGTGAGTAGGCACTGTTAAGAATGCCTTCTGTCTAGGTAAATATGTCTGTTTACTCTGATAACACCAGCGAACAACTTCTCTCTATTAGACAAACCAAATTAATTCAAAACTGCACTAGGTACAGTCAACCTTAGCGTCTCTGTCAACCTTAGTATAAATAGACAATTAATATAAAAAACGTTACGGAATTTATATATCATGGAAAGATTTTGAATTCTACTTTTCCCCCCTTTCCATATTTCTTAAGGTTACTTGAGTAATTTTTTTCCTCATCAATATAAATGGAAAAAGACCTTCACAAAATAATTCCTTGTATTTATGCATCTAAATCCTCAAACTGGGTTACTTGGGATTTGAGCCAACAGAAGAATTAAATGAGTCAGTAGGAGGGTTAAATGGTGCTTAAGTATCTAGCAAGGTAGAGTTTTCCCCTCAGATGACAGGTTGTACAAAAGGACCTACGGGACTTTCTGCAGCCTTTTTGCTAAAGCCACCTCTGACTGCATGAAGAGGATACAAGAAGGTGACAAAAAGTTTTTTAATCTATTTTGCTAACCAGTTACATAATCTTTGATTGTTGTATACTGCTAAGTTTTCATCAAACTTTTAGAAATTATATTATCCAAAGCAATACTAGTTTAGCACTCTGAACAACACTGATCTCTTCCACGACTTGTTTCTCAGCAGTTAGCAGAGCTTGTTCCAGCTGAGAGCCCTTTAGCTGTGGCTCTGCTTTGTCTCAGCTGCAGATCCCGAGGCAGACATCGATGTCAGCACTGGCACTGCAGCCTGGCCGGGGGCTGGGGGAAGGACAGCAGCACTGCATGCTCTCAAGGACTGCAGCACTGCACCTCTCAAGGACAGCAACACTGCACCCTCTCAAGGACAGCAACACTGCACCCTCTCAAGGACTGCAACACTGCACCCTCTCAAGGACAGCAACACTGCACCTCTCAAGGACAGCAACACTGCACCCCTCAAGGACAGCAGCACTGCACCTCTCAAGGACAGCAACACTGCACCTCTCAAGGACAACAACACTGCACCCTCTCAAGGACAGCAGCACTGCACCTCTCAAGGACAGCAACACTGCACCTCTCAAGGACAGCACCACGGCACCTCTCAAGGACAGCAACACTGCACCCTCTCAAAGTCAAGCCCCTGTGGGGCTGCCAGCCCTTGCACCCCGCGCAGTGAAGTGCTGCCAGGGCTGCGTGGTCACGCAGACCCAAGGATAGGCTCATTTGGTGTCAGCAGCAGGAAAAAGGATAAAACCTTTTCCTCTCTTCCCCATTGAATTAATTGTTGGTATTTGAAGTACTTCCTTCACAGAGTATACTGTTAAATGGCTGAAAGGCTGAAGCCTAATGTGGGCAGAAGGTGCATTTCTACTTATTATCTGAGATTGGCAGCCATGTCTTTACAGATGAATCAACTTAGTTTCCTGGGCAGAGAAACAAACCAAGTCCCTAGAGCTTCATACCATGGGAAATGCTTTGGAATGTGTTCCAAGTGGTCCTTTATCAAATAACAATGCAATTTTGATCCAGCATCTCCCCATCAAAGTATTGATCCTTTCCTGGCATAACAACATCTTGTTCAGATGATGACATAATGTTTCCAGTAGAGCCAAGGGCACCTCAACTCATCTACAGACATGCTTCAGCACACTGAAAAGAGCAATGAGATGCAGAGTGCTGATGAATGATGCTGAGAGCTCTTTGCCTTCAAGAAAGGACAACTTGAATGCAAACAAGGATTTATTAACATATATGTTTGTTTCCCATTTTGAGATGGGTGAAAACAACAGCACATAAGCTTCAACCTGGCTTATAAACACAAGATTTCCTAAGATAAGTTAGCTAAGTTATGGAATAACAAGGGTGTTATGAAAAACATCATGGCCAAATTCAAAGCCTACAGAAGGCAGTTTTATCCTAAATCCATCATTTCTAAAAACTAGATGAAAACTGACCAGTATTTCTCTGCCATAATAATTTTCTCATTAATTTTACTGGTTTTCAGCATACTGCCAACTATTAGCAATGAAATAAAGTGACATTTTCTTCTATCGCGCAGTGTGAAAGAGAGAGAAAATTGTTATAATATAAAAAAAGGCATATGCTGTGGTGATTTATTCCTTTGCTGTTCCCATATATTCACACTTCAACTGAATAATTACTTAAGAGCTATGAATAAATTGCCTATTGCTTTTTCCAAAGGAAAAGGCTCTAATACAGACCCCCTCCCATGAGCCATATTACAGAAGATGCCAACTCTCTTGACTTCTCAGTGAAGAGACAGAGGACATTTCAAGACAGAAGTTTTGATCTTAGCTGGACTAAAAACTATGCAGAGGTGGACCCTTTCTTCACTACACAAACACAGCAAAGCTCATTTTGAGACTGTAGACACAGCAATTTAAATAAATTTGTTCCATTAAATTTCCCTTTGCCACAAAGATGAAAAGTCCACTATTCTTGGTGCTACTCCAAAAAAAACCACATTTTAATTTGATTTCTAAACAAGAGTAAGCATCTATATCTAATATGCATTCATATATATACATATGCCATATCTAAAACAATGCAATGCTGTTGAGAGTTTAATACAGCCAAGAATAATACAGAGTTGAATAATACCAAGAAATTCAAAAGGGAATAGCTTTAAGAGGAATTCATGATCAACCCAAGGGATGGTTATGATAATCTCTGATTTTCTGCACAAATATCATAGATTTTTCACACAGTAAAAACCTCAGTCAGGACCAATGAATTATACTTAAAGCACAGCAAAGTTTTCAGCTATGTAACTGAAACTAATAACACTTTCTATAGCATTATTTTTCAATAACTAATTCATGTTATGGCTCTGCCTACATTCTGTAGTAGTGATTGCCATTATCATTACTTGTAACTCCTAATTTTTGTCATGAGTGATTTTGAATTTTTAGAGCATTAGTAAAAATGTTGCCTAGCATTGTCTGAGAACTTGTACAAACACAGGTGTATCACACACAAATTTATATAAGTCATAGACAACAAAGGTGGTATGGGATCAGATAGATATTAATAATAATAATAATTATAGTATTATTAACATGGGAACAAGAATACAGTATGATATCAGCTTTTCTTTTTTAAGGATTTGTAAAAGAGTAGACAAAGCTTTGTCTGATAGAAATCTATCTGTTCTTCCCTTGGCTACATTAATTAGTCCAGTGTAAGACACAATCTGCTTGAGCAAGTCTTTCCTCTCACAAAACAAAGCCAAGAAGGAGAAAACACAGTTTTCAAACTTCATTGGTATTTCAATATTGTTCCTGATCTACAGTCCGTGGTTGATTTTCAGAGTTAGAGAAATTTTTGAAAAATTACACATCTAACATATTCATTTCCTCTCGTTACTTGTGAAATCTTATTTTAATGACCATGCATACTAGAATTATTACCACTATACTTCAAGATTTCAGTAGAAGAGATTAAACCTTTGAGCTCTTTCTATTTAAAATGGCTCTAACTTCTGAGAGCTTCCTGTGATTGCCTTATCATTTTCTCTTCAAAACTTAGGGACTCTCTGGTGGTTTTACATCAGTATTTTCAGTTCATTTCTTGCACTAAGATTGCCAGTCCTGAAACAACTGTCAAGACTAGTCAAGCAAAATTGCAAATTTTCATTTCAAGGGTTAGAAACTATGCTGTTCTTTCTTTCATTACTTTACAACATGATGCTACATGCTGCCTTATACCAGAAAGTTATATGAATAGCAAAATACATAATTCTCACTTTTTAGTCTGAGTTTTCTTTTTTTCACTTAGCTGAAAACTGTGTACTATTCCTACCCATTTCTCAAAAGTAACAAGATCTAAAAAGAACACAATTGCAGGTTTGGATTTTTTTCCAATTCCCCCGACAATATTAAATACAGGAAAATATTTATCATCTTCAGCTAAAGATTACTTTGTAAATCCAACTCACTAATATATCTCTTGAATAAGGAGCAGCAACATCTAAAAGCAAATGTATAAAATACTTTGTTACCTTTATCATATATTTTCACCCAAATATCTGTAGCTAGTCCCATTTTCTTTGCACTATAGTTTTGCTTATGTTTCTTTCACCAAGCTCTCAACCTCTCTGTTATTAAATCCTAAGCCTTGCCAACACTCTCACTAGTAAAATGAACAGCCCAGCCAACAGCATTACCACAGGAGCACTCAGTAACTCTTTTCTACTGAAAGTCACGCTGGAAAGACTCTGTCACTAGGACTCCAACTGCATTATCTTAATTTATACTCATTGCTCAGGTTTACATTTGCTCTCATTCAAACAAAAGCATATACAAAGGACAAAACCAACAATAAATATTCAATAATGGACAGTTAATGAGATCTGACATAGACTTACCTCTTAAGTAGCAAATTCCAATCCTCTTTCAGAAAAAGAAAATATGATTTTGATACAACTCACTTGACTTAAATAATAACTATAATGTATTATACTGAAGATACTTATGAAAATTATATCTTTGTAACACACGGTAAGACCAGCTGTAATTTTTTATTCTATCTGGTATTTTTCATTCAACTTACACTACCTGAACTTACTCTACCACTAATCCTTTTCTACATAAAATGCAATAATAGGATTTCAACACTGAAAATATGTGGAACACTAAGAAAGAAGGGAATAAGTCTCTTTTCAGTTCAAGTGTACATTTCAACTGCTATGCAGAGAAACCCTAAAATGGATTAAAAAGCAAACAGTGAAATTTAATTTCCTTCTAATACACATATGAATCAAAGAGAAATTAATAGAGAGATAAATAGGGTCGAATAGCATAGTAAAAGGCTTTGCTATCTTCAAAAAACACCAACAAAAACAAATCCCTCCCCACAGATACAAATGACATGAAAAATGCACCAACACTGGCCCTGAGACATGAAAAGAGATGTCAGTGGTAGACTTAGATACAGAGATCCAAGGAAAAACCAAACCACAAAAGCACTGGTGATGAAGCTGGATAGTCAAAGACAAGACTAGAGGAAAAAAAAAAAAAACCCGAGCCTCAAAACCCGAAAACCAAACCTTGCAGCAGGCAGTCATGAATATTGTGAGAGAACAAATGTGTGCTCTCAAGATAAATGGTAGATGCCAATTAACACACAGCTTGATGTGTTCTAACTCAAGATCATCCATGGAAATTTCTATGTATCATCATGTCTCCATTCTCCTTAGATACATGGGAGCAGTTAAAGATTCACTTCTAAACAGCTTTTTTGGACCCAAACAAGGAAGGGTCCAAGGACATTATTGGTGCTAGTGGCATGCCAAATGCAATACCTCCATGCTGAATACATCTTCTGGGAACAATGGACCAAACAGGAAAAGAAACACAGACTGCCCAGAGAATGAACTAAAATAACAAAAAAGCAAATAATGCTGGTTACTACTTCTGTCTGTGTCTGGTGTTTTTCCTGAAACTTGAGATTAAATTGTCCATCAGAAGAAAAATTACCAAAACAGAGTGGTTTAACCAAAGCACCCAGCCTTGCTGTTGAATTACTTCTTAGAGTTACCAGGCACTTTGTTTCAGGTACTTTCTAAAAAAAAAAAAAAATCAATAATACAAGCTGTGAAAAGAAGAAAAAAAGGGAGGCACATAGCAAGATGAGTATGGCTGTTTTAAACAGAAACCTATAGGATCTGAGAGCCCTGCTCACTCTCGTATTACATACCCAAATCTAGTTTTCCACTCAAGTACATTACAGATAATACATTAAGAAAGCCAATTTGCAGATTCAGAAAAGCTCCAGACACACATCTTTTATGTTCTGTCCTGTTACATGTCCAGTTTTTAGATTAAAGCAATAGTTTTGCTATTTGTTATGATAAAATACATAAAAGGGGTTCTGTGTCTGTTCCAAGGAGTTGCCTACTCATACTGAGCTTAGAGAAATGGTATTGCCTACTTCCTCATCAAGTCACAGTACTAAGCAGGTCTTCTGGCAGCTCTAAAGCTCTCCCAATATCTCAAGATCTTTTAACTTCAGGAAACAAACTAATGCTCCAATGATTTTGCTTTTCACCTTGTTCTGATAGCAAGTTGAATGTGAAATTCAGAAACTGATATGAACTGTATCATTTAAAGAAAATAAGTTTCCATCAACAATCAACAGAAGACAATTATCACGGCTGAGAGCCAAATATGCACTGATTTATTTATCTCTGTTTTGTCATGGTTTGAGGCTGGCCAAATGCCAGGCACCCATGAACAGCCCACCCATGAACCCATGAACTTGCTCACCCCTCCCCTGCTCTGCAGCTGGACAGAGGAGAGAAAATTTAATGAAAAGTTCACGGAGTTGAGATAAGGACTGGGAGAGAACGCTCATCAATTACTATCAAGGGCAAAACAGGCTCATCTTGAGGATATTAGGTGGATTTATTGCTAACAAAATCAGAGGAGAATAATGAGAAGTAAAATAAGCCCTTAAAAATACCTTTTTCCCTCTGCCCCTCCCTCCTTCCCACTGATGGTGCAGCGAGACGGGGTGGGGGTCTTTTTGGTCAGTTTGTCACTCGGGATTTTTCTTCCACTGCTCAGGGAGAGGAATCCTGCAAGGACTGTGGCCTCCCCTTTTTTCCTATGGGGGACAGTTCTCCATGAACTACTCCAGCATGGGTATAAACCTCACAAGCAACAGCCCTCCCGAACTGCTGCAACGTGAATCCCTCTCACCAGCAAACAGCCTGCTGGATACTGCTGCTGTGGGTCACTCTGCCATGGGGTGCAGTCCTTCCAAGGACAGGCTGGTCTGACTCGGGAGCAAGGCCTCTTTATCCATGTCGACTCCCACTGGACCCAGGAGCAAGGCCTCTTTATCCATGTTGATTCCCACTGGACCCAGGAGCAAGGCCTCTT
>VZRZ01001706.1:1007730-1080156 GCA_013398175.1 Climacteris rufus | reverse complement strand
AAAAAAAACCAAAAACCAAAACCGGGCCCTGCAAAACCAACACAGTTTGAAGCTCCATCATGCTGTAATGCAATGTTTCAACACTCACTGTACAGGAGGCACAATAAGGTGGAATTTAAAGGAACTAGAAATATGTTTGAAAGATGTTGCTTTTGCCAACTTCTCTGTCTTCTACCCAATACTGACACTTAAAAACCATCCTTCTTTCTCTGAGCCATTGAAGCCTTAACTGCATATTGCATCAGACTTCAGGAAAGAGCACCTCCATCCACTGGGCTGCATGTAAGCATGAGCACTGTCACTGATATTTTAGTGAATGACTTTTGAAAACTACCCATACCAATCACTCTTCTAAACAGAGAAACAAGACAAAAAGACATTTACCCCAAACCATCACATTCGATTTATTTATTTATTTTTCTGTCTCACAGCCTTCTTTCACTGATATTGAATACAGTGTGAGTGTGCAGGATTCCATACATGTGCACTACCAATGTAAATGTATTTTGGCAAATCTGCTATTATTGTCAAAATCTTTTTCAATTCATGTGTAATAGGAAAGGTCACTTACAGAGAACAAGTTACAAAATGCTACGATGGCTTTTCTCCAATTATGATTCCTCCTGGCCATTACTCTCTCATGTTGATTCCTTGTCTTATTTTTCCTCTCCAATATCCTGGAGAAAAACTGCACTGCCCTGAAAGAGGGCATATATGATGACTGTATGATTTGCTGGACCATGTCTAACCTCTTTGAATTTAGCTATTGCTTATCCCTCTTCTTTAACATCACTGTTTTCTTTCTTTCATGGTTCTACCTGATTACTTATTCCTTTTATCTTTCCTTGCCTGATATCTTTTTGTCCAAGTACCACGTATTGTACAAGCAAACAAAAAACTGCCTGTAGAGACACCTGGCCTTGCCAGCTTGTGGAGTGAGTGTAAGCCACACCTCACATTTGTGTCTACACTGCAACATGTTGCTGACACAGCAGTGTAAGGATCAGCATCAAAAAGCACTCCCCAGCTTATACAACTTCATCAGCAAATCCTCCTGGTCTGAGTGCAGCTAAGTTAGCAGGGGAGTGCAGGTTTCAGCTCAGTTAATTATGTTTAGCATCAATCTGTACTATTCCACCTATTGTTAGAAAACCTTCTACATTTTAGAACATACAGAAACTTCCTGAACATCCTCAATAACATTTACCAACTATATACTATATACTTGATTCTGAAAGATGCTCAAGGAAAAAGAACACAAAGAGAGGAAAAAAGAAAAAAAAAAAGGAAAAAAATTAAAAAAAAGGAGAAAAGGAAAAAGAAAGAAATCTGCAAGCCTGTTTGTAGCTCAATATATTTTTTATCATACTGGCAACAGACTTCTTCCTCAGTAAAATTCTTGCATACAACTTTTCATGAAACAAATACTACAGTAGACACTTCAATATTTTTTATTGCTCTGAAATAACGAAAATCCCATACAAATGGTACCTGAAATATTACTGCAGTCCCAGTGAGGCAAAGCTTAGTTAATACAGCTGTGCAGACTTTGAAATAGCTGGTTTGGATCTTTTATGTTTTTGAAGACTGTGTTCACCAGCTGCAGTAGGTGAGTCCCAGCAGTGACTACAGTGTTGTAGCACTCCCTGCATGTCAGCACCTGGACAATGGCAGATCTCCTCAAACACAGAGAGACTGGTTCCACACACAGTGGAACCTGTGCACCCTCAGCTGCCCATGTCACATTTCCGTAACCAGAACAGTGAAGCAGTAACACTGCTAAAATACATGTTCAGGCCACATTTTCCTTCCACAGCTGTGAACATACCTTCTTGTGATACTCAATCAGTTGCATTTCATAAGTCCTCTTCAAGGACACACTCTTTGTGGCCATATCACCTCAAGCTGTGGGAATAAAGAATTGTACCTAACTTACCTGGTGTGGTCTTAAAAGGTTTCTCCTTCCAAATCCCTTGCATCTCCAGAACCTTGGCAACCCAGGTTTCTGTCAGAGATAAAATAAAACACAGGACAAGGAGAAAATACAAAAATGAATGGAAAGGGAATAAAAACAGTGTCCTTACCTTCTTGAAAACCAACAGCAGCCGGGCTGGCTCTGTATGACTTCAGTCCACAGGTCTGAACTGGCAGCAGTCCTTCACAGTAGCAGACAAGGGCACCTGCAGTTCTTGATTCAAATGTAGCCCCATTTCCACATCAGATTTATTCAGGGGAACAATTCAGGCAAGACTCAATTGTTTACAGAAAAAAATTCTGCCACACATTAAAAGCTTAGGCACAAGTTAACATGTACTTAGTATAATGAAATATTAATAATACAGTTAACCTTATACTGACTTGATTATGTAACTCAGCAAAACCTCCACTGCTAAAATGAACCAGGAGTTCCACGTGGCTGTGCCAGACTGACACAAAAGTCAAATGGTGTCACTTCAGGATTCAGGTCAACTGTCATAAGGATGACAGGCTGAATCTAACATTTCCCTTTGACAAATATCAACAATGAAGAAATAAAAATAAATGAAACAAAGTTTTAACAACCATATTAATTCTACTGTTAGAATGCATGTTTTATGGATTTATCACTTTTTGACTGTCAGAACTGAAATCCCTGATGCTTGTGTTCTAACTGCAACAAGTGTAATTTATCCAGCTACAACCAAGAAAAGTTCTACTCATGACCTTGCAGGTTTCATTTCACTTTAGCTCACAGAAGTAGATCATATTACCTTTATGTTTCCTGTGTATTCAATTCATGCTGATGATACTTGAAGTTCAGAACCTGTAAGAGGAATCCTATTTAAAGGACACAAATTGAGAACATACTACTCACAGCATATGTGTCTATAAGTAGCATTGAAATGGATAGCTTTCACCTGTGGATTGTGATCTTGCAAGATTTGTCAAATGTTTTCTTTTTGTCAGTCCTTTTAAGGCAACTGCTACAGTAAATCCCAAAGCAGGAAGAAAACTTTTTCTTCCTAATTCTTAAGAAATAACTTACACATGAAATACATACTAAAGAACAAACGTTGCATTGCAGATTAGGTCTTGTTCTACATGCCAGTTTTTTAGCTTAATTGTGGTAGGATATTCCCTGTTAAATTAGTCTTGCATAGAGATGGAGCAAAAAACCCTGTAAGTCAGCACTGTTTTCTCAGCAGTCACACTCCAAAGAACAACATAAACCCATACCTAATTTTTTGGCAGAAGCTATATATCCTTGGACCAGAATTCCTGGGAAATCTACAGCTACAAATAAAACCCCTCAGTCTTGCACCATCTCAAAGTCACAAATGAAATGGGTACGGAGAACTTTAAAAGAGAAAAATAGCCCCACCCAGTAAGTGGGTCGATAATTGGAAATAATTGTATAAAGTGGAAAATAGCTGATAAATTTTTTTAATAACGCCCGTTTATCTTCAATTAACGTCTCCTTCCGTTTACACGGCGAGTTTTACATTTCTAAGGAGTTCTCTGAGGAATTCTCGGAATGATTTGATCAGAAAGGACTAAAGTCTAAAACCGCCACACTCGAAGTGCCGAAGCAAACCCGGAATTACGGGAACCACCCGCAGCAACCTCCGTGACGAGACTCCCAGGCGGCCCGGGACCGCCACCGCGGCGGGGCCTCCCCCGGCGCCCCCAGCATCCCCTCGCTGCGATTGGCCCGACCGGCCCCACCCGGCAGCAATCTCACTTCTGATTGGCTCAAACTTCCGGGCCGCTTCGGCGGCCGAATGAGCAGCGGGCTTGTTTTCCTGTCGCAAGATGGCGGCGCTCAGTGCCCCTTCCGTGGAAGGGAATGGCGGGGAGTAAAGCGTGAGAGAGCGGGCCGGGGCCGGGGCCGCCAGCGCGGAGGGGGATGAGGTGACTCCGCCATGGCGAGCGACGGGGGCAGGAAGCAGTTCTGGAAGCGGAGCGGCGCGAAGGTGCCGGGCAGGTGAGGAACTGCGGGAAGGTCGGTGTCGCGGGTCTGTCCCGCGGCCGGCGGGCCCCAGCACGGTGCCGGGCCGTGGGGGGCGGCTCTGCCCCGCCTCGCCCGCCCGGTTTCGCCGTGACCCCAACACCGCGTTCCTGCCGCCTCGGCCGCCCAGTCCAACGGGACTTGGCAGGCCGTGTGTGTGCAGGGACCGTGTCCGGCCGGTCACTGCTCGGACCTTGTTCTCTTGTTAGCTCAGTGCTCGGAGACTTCCAGTGCTGAGCACCTCCAGTTGTCAGGTGGAGATTGCGGGTGGTCGCAGTAAGCGTAGATTGTAGCTTGTATCAGAACGGCTGTTAAATAATTATCTGAATATGCGTTCCCAGTCTGGCATCACGGTTAGAAGAACTAGGGTGATTTTGGGGATGTATTCGCCAGAAAATTTTGAGTGGGATAGTGTGTTTGTAGCTCTTAGCACTGACAATAGGATGTTTTGAAACTTGATACAAGTTATGACATTTTTGAAAAGCTTAACAGGAAACGGCACTTTCTAGACATAGAGACATGTTTTCGTTTGTGCTACTATTTCAAAATATTGTCAATTTCTCAACTTTCTTCCTGAAACTGGAACAGCAGACCAGTCGTTGTATCATTGCAAAGAGGTACAAGCACATTGTCCCATTCAAAATTTTCCAAGGAATGCAGCCACAAAGTCACGTTAGCTCTTTTGACTGTTACATCAGGCTGGGGATGCCTGTTCAGATGATTATTTAGCAATCACGTTCTCTGCTTTCATCCCTAAACTGTTACCGCAGTACAGCTTTTCTGTTCTTTTTGTAAGAATGATGTGTATTGGTGGTACTCAGAGAATAATAACTCTGTATTTCATACCGTTTACCTGAATTCATAGTCCTGCTCATCATTTAGATTCTTACATTTTCAGTTACCCATGAACACTATCTGATTTAATTTCTCTAGTTATAAACTAACTTTTTCAGTCCAGCTGTTTTGTTGCTCTAAAATGTTTTCTTTGTAACTTTGCTGAATCCCTTGAGGGTAAAACAGTTTTGACACTCTTCCCTTGCACAGGGTCTATGAATAGTTGCAGTTAATTTGCAGACAACTGTGGTCTTGTGGAAAAATGAAGACTTTGTGGAGAATGTGCTTTTGATTTACTTTCTTTTTTTTATGGCATGGAGAGGATTGTTGTTACTTCACATAAACATCTGTAGAGTTTTTATGAATCCCCATTCTCAGTCACCACTAGGGCTACTTTCACTGGTGTTAATGCTGCACCTGTTGTGAAAGCCTAAGCCTCTCTTAAAACCTGTTATGACTGCAGTCTTTTTGGCTTTGTTCTATCTCAGGTTTACTGAGGTTGGGCTCACTTATCCTGGAGATTGTTTTTGCTATGTCAGGAGGGCATGTTTGTCTCCTTCTGTGTGGTTTTTAGGACAAATTTGGGTCGATGTTAATGTTGCATATGATTTACTTCTCTTACAATCAGAGTTCTGTAGTAATAATTTCTATTATGAAGCCACATCTGAATCTTGATGTGTCTTCTGTGAGGTTTTTAATTAAAATAATTTTGTAGATGATAGCTGGGAGATAATGAACTTCTAGTTTGTAGAAAGTTTTGGTTTTCACACAATAACATGCTGTTTTGTAAAGTTAAAGACTATGAATAAGTCTGTTTTTGGAAGCTTATTTGTTTCAAAGCATTCTTTTAATACTCCCATGGCTTTTATTCTCCAACCTTCCACCTTTGCATTTTTCTGTGGATTTATCATCCTTGCACTTGAGTAGTGATTAAGAATTGTCAGGTTGGATTTTGGGTGACGAGGGTACGTGGAAGATTAAATCTTTACAAAGAGTTCCTTTTTGGCAAATCTATGATTTTTATTAAATTACCTCTTAGTATGCACATCAATTGCAGCTTCACTATTTTTAGTGGTATGTGGAATTCTTTGGAACAGAGAACTGTTGGAACATTTCAGTTCTGTTTATTATTGACTATTTAATACACAGAAACTCTCCAAGTATTTATTATTTTTGTGATAATTCTCTCTGTTTTCCTTTAGTATTCAACATGTGTATGGAGCTCAGCATCCACCTTTTGATCCATTATTGCATGGAACGTAAGTTAATGTACTATTTAAATGTTCGAGGTATTTTGGATCTCCTCTGTCTTCTCTTTTTTTTTTTTCTTTTCTGTTGACTATGAAGTTTATTGTTAGTCTTCCTTTTTCAGTTTTTGTCATGATCTTGACTTCTCTGCTCTGACTTCTCCTTTGTGACTTCCTGATGCTTCCCATATTGGCAGCAGCAAATCAGCTCTCAACTAACATAGATTGCCAACTTTTATTATTTATTTGTAATGCCTTGTACATGGAAAATTGTGGTAAGGACAAAAAAAGGTGTTATAAGGGCAAATATTTTTTGGAAGGATGCTGTGCTTCTGCTAGATTTTTTCAAGGGCTGGTTTAAAATGGTACAAGAAGTAAACCTAGTTAATTTTCAGATGACACAGAGTTGGACGCAGTTGAAATATGTGATATTAAGGGCTGAAGTAAAAGAAATGAGATGAATTGGTTCAAAATATGGAGGTATAGAGACCCAGTAACAAAAACTAGAAGCTTATTACTTGAAGTCACAGAGTTGGAGAAAGACCTTGCTGTTTTGGACAGTGATGACAAGTTGGGTGAAAGTGTAAGTGTTGTAAGAGCTGTCAGGGAAGATATCCCCTGTAGCACATAACAGACAACTGACACTGTGTGAGGACCAGGTGAGGACTTTTTGTGACTTGCAATTCTGGCTGCCTTATCATAAGAGAAGAAAGGTAAACTAGCACAAATGGAAAGACAGGGATGGTCAGAAACAAACTCAAGAACCATCTTGATGCAATTCTGTGCAGGATGACTGTGCTTGAGCAGGGAGGTTGGGCCAGATGACCACTGTGGTCCCTTACAACCTGACCCGTTCCATGAAAGCACAGTTAAGTTAATCACAGTAACTTTTTTATTTTTTGAGAACAGACTAAGAAACCTTCTCAACTTTATGCCTTATTCAGCTCAGTTCTGAAGAGAGATGTGATTGCTCTGCATTACTGTAAGTGGGAACAAGTGCCAGACTAGGGAGGGATAATTGGTTCATATCTCACACTGCATGTAGACAGAGGGTCAAAAGGTTGGGAACTGATCAGGGTCCACTTAGACTAGTAACTAGAGGAAATATCTTGCCTGTGAGAAGAGCAAAGTTCTGAAGGAAATCCATGCTGGCATGCCTGAATGGGGAGGCATGATAGATTTAATGAGTTTTAAGGTGAGACTTGATTTGTTTATGACAGTGATTGTGTTGTGTGATTGCTTATGATGACTCAGGAGTGGGCCATGACTTGATTACAGCTCCTGTGCTGTTACACAGCAATTGCATTGAAAGGGCTGAAATCTCTACAGAAATGGATGAAGTAAGAGCAATGCAATGTGTCCTGTCTATTTTATAAGCTATTCTAATAGTAATCCTTTCATGTGACTTTGGGGTTGGTCTTTTTGGTTTTTTTTTTTTTGTTTGCTTTCTTAACAAAAGGGAAGGAAAGATTTGTTCAGCTTCCATTCAAAGCGAAGAAGTGTCAGTTTTTATGGCCCTTGTTCTCAGACTTCTTCAGATGTATATTATCATGGGTGGATATGGTAACATCAGTGGAGGGAGATAAAAATAGGTTTGGTCCTATCCCTAGTGTTTTGCTTCATTACTGGTTTTCTGAATTTTGTTTATTTGGTTTTGAACAGCTTGATAAAACCAGGTTCAAAGCCCCCTACAACTCCAGTGAAACTGAAGAAAGTCAGCACCTTCCAAGAATTTGAAAGTAACACAAGTGATGCTTGGGATCTTGGGGATGATGATGATGAACTCTTAGCAATAGCTGCTGAAAACTTAAATACAGAAGTGGTCATGGAAACAGCTCACAAAGTAATTCAGAATCACAGCAAGCTACAAGAACAGCATAAATTTCAAGAAGAACATCTACAGGAAGAAAAACAAGAGGAATTTGCACAGCTGACTTCAGTTGCATTTGGTGATAATAGGCTTGTTAAATCAGTCAGTGAAGGTCATACATCGAGTTCATTAGGTATGTTAAAAAGTGAAAAAGATGTTGGAAGTTAAAGGATGAGAGCTATGATATTTGCCCTGTAAGACTGTAACTCCTTCCTGACCTTTTATTAATACTGCAGGAAAATACCATTTATCAGTATTGGCTTATTTGAGGGGGAGACTGCCTTACTGAACTGTAATGCATGTGTGTGAGAGAAGAATAAACTTTCTTTGTTTTCAGCCTTAAAAAGTCTTCAGTTTTGGAAGGAAGTTCTGCTAGTGAATGTATTTTATTGGTTAAATACACCAAGATGTTTACCATTAACAGTAATACTACTATTGTGAAAAGTTGTTGGTAAAATACTACTGTATAAAATATATTGAAAAGCTGGAGAAAATCGTGCAGATAGACTGGGAAAGTCACCCTTGTGTGACCTGCTTCCTGGTTTATGTATAAGCTTTAAAGTAACTAATTGTAATGGTTTCAGGATTTTTCAGTGGTTAGTTTTTGTTTTTCTTTTTTTAAAGAATGGTGGGGGGCATGAAAACATCTTTTGGTAACTAACACAGATTTTAGAAAGCCATTAGCCTTGCTGTTAGTATGATCTCTAACTGATGTGTTCTAATTGTGGGATACTGCTTCCAAGAGAAGTGCTCCTTCTGCTAAATGCAAGTAATTTAAAGTCCAAACTTATGGTGTACTTGAGTTGCATTTTTCAAAAACAGAATTCAAGTGATTAGTAGGCTCTTCACTAGCTGAGGCTAACTACTGTGCTTCTTTTTCCCTTTAGATAATGCTAGTGAAAACTCTTCCATGCAGAGATCACAGTCACTGCCACAAACTTCCATACCTCCCTTGACGAGTGGAATGGCAGACCACACCACCTCAGTTACTCCTGCATTAACTGAGAGAGAAGCATCTCGATTAGACAAATTTAAGCAGCTACTTGCTGGCCCAAATACAGATCTTGGTGAGTGTTTCTTATAGGAGCTATGAATTACTTCTAAATTATTCTTAAACTATAGAATTTTCCTTTTTGACATACTGTTCTGCCTGATGGTTTGGTTATTATCTAATCCTTTTAACATTAGAATTGGTCTTACAAAACAAACACAGAATAAAATTAAAAGCTTGTAATATTCATGATTTTAATAAGTGATTTGCATGCATCCTCCTAATATGCAGGGTGTTGGATGGCTTCTTGTTGTTTCTCACGTTATTTCTTCCTACTAGACTAATCTTTGTAGAAAAACCCCCAAAGTATAATTAGCTGTGTTTATTGTTAATGCCTGATAATGGAACAGCTTGGAGTATGAGTGATTTTCACGCTTAGAAATAAATAGGAATGAAAAATGATGAGACGTGTGAGTATTACTGCTTGTCTATTCAGTGAGGCTTCTTCATGTTCACAGGCTGATACAGTAGTTCTGTGTCTCATCTGTGAATGCTGACAGCAAGTCAATGTGAAAACAAATGTATTGTCAGATAACTTGACTGTTCCCTTTGTACACTGGATTCTAGCTGCTGAATAGTCAATACAAGTGCTGAGAGGGTATCACAGGATCAAATGGCTTTGTATCCCAAGTGAAAATCTGGAGCAAGTAGAATTAGTACACTGCATTTGGAGAGCTTGGTGATTAGAAGTAAGAGTTCACAGCAAAATAATGAATAAAGAAAATGTCTTTGAGTTAGACCATTCTGGAAGATAGCTGCAGGAAACCTATGGAAAGAAATAGAAATTGCATGTTTGCAGTTCTTGAATTGGGGCTCTCCTGTCATACTGTCCAAATTGTGGCTTTTTTTTTCTGTGCTGTGTCTTATTGTCAGATTGATGCTAGGAAAGTACAACTATGAAAACAATCATAACTGCATGAGATTTAGCACTTCAGTGAGTGATAGGACATTCTTATAAAATGCAACTGTGAATAAAGTGAGGTGTTAAAGCATATATCACATAAGCTTGGAAATTGTAATCACGTATCACTTTTTATCCCTTTAATCTAACAGCTGTTATGACCTATGTGATTGTGGCTGACATGAAAAGTCATATAACTTTTAAGAACATTGTAATGGTAGAAATCTTTGCTGCATAAGGTTGCAAAGTCAGAGGGAAGACAGAGTTTAGTTTAAACCTATCCATTTCACTTTTGCTGTCTAATTAGTTGGGAATACTTTACCAGTAAATCAGATTTATGGATTAAAGTCAAATAATTTTGGAAGAAAATTTCCACTTTTATTAGGAGTGCAGTCACCCTGCCTGTGGTGAAATTAGTCTGTGCTATTTAAACCAGCTGGGCTTGGGTTTTTATTTCGCTAGTGAATTTTATAAATCTCACACTGAAATATACATAGGAAAGTAAAATTTGAGTATGTTTCCTTGATATAAAATGTGGAAAATATCTAATAAGCTCTCAGTATTATTTCTTGTACAAACCACTAAAAAATGCCTTTTCTACATCTATTTATAGGAAGCTTGTTCTTTCTCTTGCTGTGCAAACTGATGAGTATAGTTTCAAGTTGTGTGAATAGAATTTTATGTCCACTTTGGATTTTTTTTTGATGCAAATATTTTGACTTTTATATCTGGAATATATCCAATAACACATATATCTATATCTATATCTATCTATGGGAAATACATGATTTTTTTAAATGAAAGAAATAAATTCTTTATTGATGACTTGCAAACTCTTGATGATCATGAAGCTCTTGGGAGTAGATCATATATGTTGGTAATGCTTGGACCACATCATTGGTCTATATTAGGGAAGGTGTGTGTATGCATATGTACATATGCAAAGATGTATGTGCTTATTATCATATTCACAGCTAATCAGAATCTGGTGTGTGCATGTGTTTATGCATTTTTAATGTATGCATTTTTGGAAGATGTTTGGTTTAGCTCTATATCACAATGAAGATTATGTTTAAAACATATTCTTCATTTATAATGACAGCAGTAGCCTAGGGAACTGTTGTAGGTTGTGTGTGGTGGCCTTTTAAATCAGTTATTGGGGTGGTTTTTGTGGTTTTTTTTTTCCTGTTTTTCTTCAGAGTAATACTGGGAATGTACTAAGGTAGAACTAGGTAAAAGGCCCCATGCTAAAATTTCTGGTGAGTAAAGTTGGGGTAGGTGACTGTTCTGTTGCAACTGGCTTATTCTGGTTGTCTGTGTGTAATGTGTGTAATGTGTGTGGGTCCTTTTTTGTGTCAGATCCACAAATAGCTGGGTTTTGTTTGTCATGATGAATTGAATTAGTAAGACTTGGGGACGTTTTTGCAAATATATCTGTTCATTTGTGCAAGCATTAGGATTGTTTTCTTTGTAAGTAGAAGTAACAGAAGTAAAGTATTTCTATTGTCTTTGTTTCCTTGATATAGTTTGCATATTGTAGAAATAGATTATGTGACAAGTCAAAACAGTATAAAAGTAAGTTAATCTGTGGAACCATATCCATGTCATGCACATTTTCAACCCGAGACCTTTGTCGTAATCTGAGAAATCAACATTGACTATGAACACAAAGTAATACAAATGACCTTGTAATCCTTTCAGTCACACTTGAATAATCATTATCCTATAAAGATAGTGGAAAATGCAATTTTAGTCTTTTGTATCAACTAATGGTTGTGAAAGAATATGTTCTTTAACACCACACTCTCAAAAAGATGTATTATGTGTATAAATTTGGAAGTGAAGATTATTTTGGCCACTGGAGACCACTAACAGATTTTGGAGTTGTATTTGGTTCACAGGTTGGATATTGTGAACTTTTGAAAATAGGTAATTACTGCAAAAATGTGGGCTGGTAGAAGGAACCTGTTGTAAGAAGCAGTTTTGGTTGGAGGGGGACTTGCTGAGTGACCCCTGTTAATCAGATCTCATTGAGGTGTATTGGGTGCACATTCAGGAAGCAGAGTAGGACTGGTGATAGCATAGCTGAGTTTGGGACACAGCTGCAGAGTAGGGTCTGTGTGTCTGCATAGCCTCCCGCTCCTGGTGCTGCGTGCCGGCTTATTCAGCAGCAATAATTTACGTAGTTTTGTGCTGTCACCCTGTGCTTACACCTGACTTGCAGTCAGTTTGATGTAGGCTTAATGTCAGGCCTTGTCTTTCCTTGTAATGGACCTTGCATTACTGAGTGGAGATGGGCTTGCAGTCTTTTGCCAGCAGTTGGTTGCTTTAAGAGAAGGGGACAGGACTTTAACAAAGCAGCGTGGGGAGAATGTCTCAGAAGAAATTTCTCTTTCCTTCAACAGACCGCTTTGTACATATTAGAGGAACAGTACTTCTATGTCTATTAGGTTTTCAATTAAAGTTTAATTCTGTTAAATTTGTTGAACTTGTACAATGTTTTATGGAGCTGTTTACTGTGCAAACAAATGTAAGCAGACTGTGTTGGTAAAATCTGACATAGCAACAAACAAGTTATCACATACTTGCAACCTCAGCACAGCAGATGTATGATGGGTTTTTAATATCAATTTAAACATTATCTGATTAAAGCACTTCCTTAACTCCTTTTTTATCTTCAAATCAAATAAGTTTCTGCTTTTTTTATACATATATGGCTAATGAGTACGTAATTGGGTGTCAGAAATGTGTTTATTTAAGTCAAACAACCACCAATGGTAAGCTTGGTGTACTGTGTTCTCTTGATTTAGTAAAGCTTCATAACATTGTAATGCCACTGTTAGGCAGCATAACATGTATATAATTTTTTCAGTGTCAAACCAACTAATTTCTTAAGTTGTAAAGTTGTTTTGCATGTTAAGGTCACTTTTTTTCCTACTTAGTCATGACATATCCCAAGCTGAACAAAATAACATACTGAAGTTTTAGGATACTACCTTGATAAAAATAATAAAGGCCCTGTAAAAGCACCCATGAAAATGGTAAAGTATTCCCATCTTAAATTTATTCCTGTTGCTGTATGCATTCAAGAGCACTTTTCATTGTACTTTTTTTTTTAAAGTTGTCTATTTCTCTTCCTCCTTCTAAACAAACCTCAAAAAAATCCAACCTTTTCAGAGAGTACTGTAGGCTGCTGAGTTGGGTGCTGTCTCTTAGCTAGTGCTGTGCTACGGAAGTCATTGTTGTGAAGTCTTATGGAACATGTAAAGAATACCTGAACTTTTGATTAATTGGATGGCAAAAATTAATTACATAATTTTACAGCACTTAAAAATGCTGTAATCTCAGATTATGTTGTAATGATAGCTAATTGTGTCTGTGTACTATAATAAAAGAATTCAAGAGTGGTTCTCTATAAATTAAATTGTGAAAGAAAATTTGTTAGATGTCACTTTTTCCCATCACAGTGGTCATCTGTATTGTTACAGCAACTTGAAAAGTAGGATTTTCCTATTCATGGTCATATCCATTCTAGATTTATATTAAACCTGATCTAACATAGTAATTACCTTTTCTTTCACTTATGGCTCATAAATACATTATTCTGTAACAGCAGTCTTATGTCCTTTAAAATTGCTTGCCAAACTGATGCTATTGAAAAGTTTCAATAACTTTACAAATGCATTAATTGAAATGAGCTTGATTAATTTTGTTCCCAGCTTCATTAATCTGCACTGAAATATCACAGAGTGAAATATCTCTATGCTCCTAGTACATCCATGTCATTTACAATTTTAATGCTCCCCACAGCTGTGAATTACTTGTAGTTGATCATGTTGGTGCTTATTCTTCTTTCACTTTGTTGGTATATCATAGAAAGTGAACATGTGTCCTACTGCTGCTTTGTGTGACATGCCATTAGTCATATCTGTCTTTTCAAATTATTGTCACCAAAAGGTGTCCTCTTTGATTCTTGTTCCATTCTAGTTATCTTTTTATCTGCAAAACATGCTTTCCTCTTTAGCTAATAAACAAGATTAATAAAAAAGGACAGTGCTCTACCGGTTGACTTTGTAACATATTTTTTTAAATTCAGAATCTTCTGAAATGAATAAATGCTAAATATCCATAAATTATTCCTTTTTAAATTACTTTTTGCAGGATTAGTATTTTGTCCTCCTGTTTAGTATGGGTTTGTCTCATAACTTGTATTTTTATCTAATAATAACCATTTGTTCTGATTACTGCTCTAGTTGAATATTTCAATGTAAAAATATTAATTTACAATTTTTTATTGTAACTAGGTGATAATAGATTATTGAAACAATTTTGAGAAGATTTTGCATAATTGTCCCTTCAGGGTGTATTTTTCTTTTGTTAAAATTCTTGACTGACATAGGAGTTCCAGACCTGTTCTGATTCTTGGGATTGCCCCAATCCGTGTGCAGGACCTTACACTTGCCAGCTTGCTGAGTGTGTGCTTCATCCCACTGTCAGTGCCATCAAACAGGACACTACGTGCTCTTGGCCCCAGTGTGGGCCAGTCCCACCACTGGTTTCCTCTTGGACTGTAACCCTTTGGGTGTGACATTCAGGCAGTTCCTTATCTGTCTAACAGCCTATCCATCCAATTAGTCTCTCCACTTTTAGTGGCAAGGATGTTGTGGGGGATGATATCACGGGCCTTACAGAAGAAATGTAGTTGGAATCAATACCTTCAAGTAGAAAAAATGTAGATTAATAGATTTTTTTAACAAGGATTTGTTAATTTTGACTTGAGCGACGACTTCTTACTGTTCCATGTTCCAAACACCCCCTATCATTGAGTTCAAGTTTTTATTGAGGGGAAAAAATGAGTAAGACTGAACAGCTGCAGATCCTATTAACAAACAAGATAATCTTACCCCTTTTTCAGTTTGAAAAGGAGCCAGTACCCTAAAGCTTGGGCTTTCTTTTTAGTCAAGAGTTTTGGTATTCAAGCGTGACTCAGGTTAGTGAATGGATATGGGGCATTGGGAACTACACAGACGAACCCTGGTTCTGAGGTTCTGGACTTCTTACCTGTAAATCAGTTATCTCTCATCTGATTTTTGTTACTATCAAAATGGCTTAAAGAGTAAACTGTTTCTTTTTGTGCTGAAGTCCACGGAGAGCATTCCAGGTTAAAACCACTGATCAGCTTCAAAAGACGTGCTCTTAGCACAATCCTTGAAACTCCCATGTTAAACTCACGGCTCCATTCAGGAATAGTGGAGTTGTGTGCTGTGTCTATTTCCAAATGGATTTGGATGCAGAGCATTACAATGGGACCCTAAGTTCTGCTAAAGTGAAGGGGTTGCTGTTAAAAACAAAAAGATCCCTAAATTATCATTCAAATTTTGTGTGTACACAAAATTACCTTGGTAGTTACCTCTAACTGGTCTTCAAAAAAAATGGGATTAGGCAGCATTCCACTACAAATTGCAAGATTGATTAGTTAAAAGGTTTCTTTGTGTCAGTTAAACTTTTAGCAGAATTTTTAGGAGATCATTGTATTGATTTGTGATCAGGTGTTCAGAAACAATCTGTGAGTCTGAACCATGTGGTGGATAATACAGTGAAGAGGCATATTTTAGTCTGGATGTGCTGGGACAAAGAGAGGTATTAGATGATGAAGTGTTCTTGTAGTTTTTGTGTTTGTATGGTTGTTTGTTTTTGGTGTGCTGTCTCCCTTTCTTACCTAATAGCATAATTGAAAGCTGAACTTACACTTTGTGAAATCTGTATTATCATAGTAAAATAGACTTGGATGCGAGGTTCAGTGTTCTCTGTTGAAGTCACACACGGAGGGAGCAGCTTTGCGTGTTCCCACGTCTTGCAGACTTCATGGCAGGGGAGGAACTTAGCAGGGATGTCACTAACAAGACTACTTAGAACTCTGAACATTTTGTGGTCCTGAAGCTTTTGAACATCAAGATTAGCAACGTAGATGTTGTAATGAGTGGCATATACAGCTTGTAAGTCAGTTTATGAAGGCTTAAGGAAGTATAATTAATCCTTTATGTTTTCTTGCCAGCATTTCTTTCACTTCTAATAAAATAGAAACATAAGTCATTGTTACTTCATTAGCAGCGTTTTAGCAGGCCTTAGGGTCCCACTGTAATGCTCTACATACAATTCTATTTGGAAACAGACACAGCACAGAACTCCACTGTTCCTGAACAAAGCTGAGTATAACATGGGAGTTTTAAGGACTGTGATAAGAGCACATTTCTTTTCGAGCTGATCAGTGGTTTTAACCTGGAATGTTCTCTGTGGACTTTAGCACAAAAAGAAACAGCTTACTCTCTAAGCCAAAAATCAGATGAGAGATTTTGATTTATAGGCAAGAAGTCCAGAACTTGAAGATATATATAAAACTTGCCTGGGAAGGTAATCACAGTGGAGCATATTTCACTGTGTATGTTTATGCTATGCTGCTTCCCTCATGCAAGTTATTGGTTAGGTGTGCTCTCACATGTGTTTTAGCCATAATGGAAAACTACTCTGGAGATGTAATGCATGTTTGCAGTTAACTGAGAAAAACTTGGATTAGAGTTTGAGGGCTAGCCTTTTACAGGAATTTTATATAATAGAACCTAATGTAAAGCTAAACTAAAATAATATTTCCAATGCAACCACTGGAGTAAAGACTCATAATTAAATCAGTAAGAGCTACAATTTTTTTTAAGCATTCAGAGTAGGGTTTAAAAGCTTTTCCCTTAGCTGTACTTGAAACATTTGTTAGAGACTATTTGAATGGTATTAATGTAAAAATAAAAACACTTGATGATGCACAGAAATCGAATGTTTTGGGAGAACTTTGTAAACCTATGTCACGTCTTCTGCTGGCACAGTTGTTCTCCATTACTTATCATCATTTCCATCACTGGCTTCCCTTGTTGAAGGTCTTTCTTAGCAATTTTAATAAACTTCCTTTTTCCTTAATTTTCCTAATCTTATGTTCACTTGCTTTCTTGTACCTTCCAACACCAACCTCATTGCTTCTACTTCTCTGACTTTTTATGTGAAATAGCAGACAAGATGTACTTTCCTACTCTTTCCTAGCAAACATTCTGAAAAGCATCTTACCCTGTATTTACAAAGGTGGATTGGACTTTATTTCCTGTTTCTGCATGCATTCAGAATAACTCTTTGTTCCATTGAGAAGATTAAGGGCAATGTTTGATTACAAAAAAAAAAAAAAAATGAAGTGCCTAACAGAGCTATTTTTCATTTTGAAAACCAGTTGCTGTGGTTGCCATAGTAATAACAAGCCCTCTATTAAAGCTATTTTCTGTATGTACAGCCTGCATTATAACATGCTGTTGGGGGAGCTGCAGTTCTGTGCATCTATGCTTTTAAAAAAATTTTACAGCTTTGCATAGTTAAAATACCCAAGGAATTTATGTTAGAGGAACATAAAACATGTAAATCTAGTTTATCATATCTATCATGGAGTTGCTCATGCAGCCCATCACTTCATGGAGCTGTTTATAGTAGTCTCAATGAAATAACAGCTGTATCAAAAATGAATAATACATACAGAAAAATTTGAA
The DNA here is from genome assembly GCA_013398175.1 of Climacteris rufus. Lineage (NCBI taxonomy): Eukaryota > Metazoa > Chordata > Aves > Passeriformes > Climacteridae > Climacteris > Climacteris rufus. The sequence continues at coordinate 1,062,688 of VZRZ01001706.1, read as the reverse complement.
GTCCTTTCATATATATCTTATTTTTTATTTATTTGTAATGGATAGAATAATGAGCTTGTAGTTCCAAGAAAAATACTTGCATGCTTGGTTGTTTGCCCTCATGTGTTTTAGGTGTAGTGGGTAATAACTCTAGTAATTGCTTGTACAGTTGAAGGCTGGTAAATTAATGGCATGTTTTCTTTGTAAAATGCTGCATTAAATATTTATAGAATATGATAAATCTTTAAATCTACTGCAGTAAAAGGCTACTGTCCTAAGATTTCTTTTAGAATAATTGCTTTAAACTTTTTCTTCCTCAGAGAGAGGAAATGTATGTCTAAATGTATTGTAGTGAGCCAGATAAGACAAATTTTTCCACAATTAAATTAATCATATCAATTTGAAGCAGTTTCATACTACATTATCCCTTCATAATACAATATCCTAACCCAACATTGTTTATGTGAAAAGTAACTTTTGTCTCCTAAGCAGAAGTGACAGTTGGCTAGTGTGAGCAAATTGAGATATTTTTCATCTAAAATCTGTGGGGATTTATAAATATTTTGTACTCATTGGTCCCAGAATTATTTCAAATAATGAGGCAGGTGAAAGACAGAGTAACAATTGGGGTTCAAACTGTTTCTTCAGAAAGTATCCTTTCAGTCTGGGGCAGAGTTCATAGACTGGGTTTTACAGGTGCTGTTTTTGCATCTGCCTAATTTTAACTTGTTCTTTGCTCACATTTTTAAGAAGTGATCATTTCTTTGATTAGAATGTTTTACAGCTGCTCATTTTCAAAATAACTGCTCTGGAATTTTAGGAAAATATTAATTGTATTGAAACAAGAATATTTTTGTAGTACTACCTTGATTGAAAATGTATTTCTGGTTTGTAGATGTTATTAAAACTCCTGTGTAGAAAATCCGTGCTTGGGAACATGATCACTGTCTCATAACTAGGATGTCTAATTCCTTGGGAAATCTACAAGGAGAAGGACTCTAATGACAATTCATTGAAGTTATGCTTTGACTAAGGAGAGTAATATTTCAGCCAATGACAAATAGTTTAATAATTAATTAAATAGTAAATAGAGGTCAAGTTTCAAATATAAGTACATGTCCATGCTATTCTCAGCATCTTGGTCGAAAATGGATTTTTTTCTGACACCTTGATTTAAAATCTTTCAGACTGTGAGATAGACATATATAGTCAAGTATGTTTTTACAAGTATGTTTTTACAAGCAGTTTCCAAGTGTGAAGCTTTGTCATCTGTGCTTCTATGCTGCTTCATTCTATGCAATAGAAGTTGATAAACTTACTGTGTGGTTGGAGTCTATTTGTAACCTACACAGCAGAAATGTGGTACCTTTAGATTTGTTCTGCAATTTCCCCTAATTTCATTCTTTCCTGTTTGTCTTTATTGAGAACAAAATTGAACAGTCCAATAGCCAGGGTCTCATTTTGTGGAAAAAAAGACATGTCCAACAAAACAAGCACATAAAAAGCCCTAAACAAAAACTTCAAATAAACAAGTTATTTTTGGCATCTCTTTCCAGTAGTTGGCATTCATCCTTTCATTTTGTGAATCCACTAGAATAATAACACATGTTAGGGTGGGAAAGGCAAAAAAGTTTTCAGACGAGGAAGGAAATGAAAACCTGCTGTTGGACGAGTTGAAGACAGCAGGTTCTCCATATAGAAAGCTGACAAAAGTGAAAAAAGTAATACTTTGTTTTCCAGCCTGCCTCTCTCTGCCTCCTTTTTGGGAAGATGTGGCATCTGTAGATGTAGGTGAGAACTATTCAGCCTCTTTGAAGCTCTTAGATGGGTTCCAGGTTTTGAGCTTCTGTGACAGTAGGAGCCACATGGAGCTGATGGCAGCTTTTGAGGCCTGACACTCAGGCATGTGCAGATAAACACTTGGCATTCCTTTCTTGGTTGCTAGGAAGGATTCAGTACTGGATGTTGTGTGAGCTGACATCTCGTCCTGGTTTTTATCATGTTAAGGCTGTTCATGAGAGCAGTATATCATCCCTGTTTTCTAATAATCTTTTAACAAGTGTTTCATTTGCTTTTGTTTCTTGGACAGATGTTTTTAGATGTTATTTGTGTAATCAAATAATTTTTTCTTTATGTGATGTCTCTGTGGATTTATTTACTCTTAAGTTAAGCTCCTGACCTCTGTCAGGCATTTCATATGTGTTTGTAGCTATTGTCCTCTAAACAAATTAATTTCTAACTATTTGTTCTTTTGAGCATGCTGCGTGTTATGTATTGGCTCAACACGAAACATTAAAAAAAAAAGTTTTTGTCATGTGTTATGTAGAGAAAATTCAGCCTTAAATGGATTTTCTGTTGCCAAGGTACTGTAGAATATGAATGTACTCGGCACTTCTTGGTGGGAAAGTTAAATATTCAGTAGGAAACATGGGAGGAAAAGGGAAGAATGAGGTGTTTAAAAGAAAAGCCAAAGGAAGTTGGATAAAAAAACTGTGAACTTGCACAAGCAGTGGAAACAGGGACAGGTATCCTGGAAAGAGTGTAGCACTGCTGCCTGGTTGTGTAAGGTGAAGGTTGAGAAGGCCAAGGCATGTCTGAAGCTGACCTTGGCAAGGGATGGAAAGAAGGGCTTCTTACAGGTATGGCAGTCAGAAAATGAAGGTCAGAGAAAGCATATCGCCCCTGATGAACAAGACTGGCAAATGGGTCTTGCCAGATGAGGTACTTAACACAATTTTTGTGGCAGTTTTCACTGTCAGCCTCCCTTCCCACACTCCCTGCGGGAATGAACGGCAAGGCAGGTGAGGAGAAGGTCGGGTGTCGCAGTAACGACACGAAAGGAAGAGCCAGAGACACTTGTTACCAGGATCAGAGAGAAGGAAGGAAGGAGGGGCAAGACCCGCCTTCTTTATTTTTTATATACATTTAGAAATCACTATTCATTGGAGGAAATCAGTTCTTCCTCCCTCAATTACAGTGGTCAAAGAAATGTCCATCAAAGTTCTGTGTCCATGAGAAAGGAATGTGAGTGATAAGATACAGTTACAATAACATGGCCATGTTTACAGAGAAAACTGTGAGAAACTAGCTACAGAAAAATGAAAACATCCAGGACTGCAAAAATCAGGGCAACAGTCGGGTGAGGAGAGGGTGCAGAGGCACCACCACGTCACCCCTGACAGCATCCCGGAGTTGGCTTTGGGTTCTGCCTCAAAGGGAGACCGCTGGCAGGCTGGAGCACCCGGTGCTGGTGTCAAGGCACGGCTCCGCACAGCGCCAGAGAGATAAAAGCGGCGGTGAGGACAAAGAGGCAAGAGGGGTCTTACGTGTGGAAATCCAAGGGTTTATTCCTTGAAGGGATCCAGGAACAAAAGACAAGAATAAAGGAGGGTCCAGGAATTTTATATCAAGGGAATAAGGGGCAGAGAGAACATCAGGATCCAATCATCTGAGGGTAACAGGGTGGAGCAAAGGTGGGGTGATGGGGCATAAACCAATGGGAAAAAGGGTGGGCAGGGAAGGAGAGCTGGAAGCCAGTGGGGCAGCGAATGAGGGAGAACTTTCCAGAACAAAACCCTAACAGGGTGAAAGGGAGAAGAATTGCTGGGCCACTTGCAGTGTACAGTCTACATATGGGCCCAAAGCATTGTGGGCTCTCACCATAACTTAAAAGGCTTTAATCCCACCACTGGGTGGCCCTTCGGATCTGTGCTTTATTGACCAGCTCATCCCTGAGCTGGGCCGCTGCAACAGGCAGGGACTGGGGGAGCAAAAGTCCCTATCACTGTAAGAAAGTAATAAAATCATACAGGTTGAGGAAGATCTTTATGATCATTGAGTCAAGTCCACCACTAAACCACATCCCATATGCACATGTAATTAATGTATTTTAACAGCATTATTAGAATTTAGCTTCACTGACAGTCTTTTATGTATGTTTAAAATGGTGCTCTTGTGTATATGCTTCAATTTCTTTTAATCTCTCTTGCCACCAGAAGCATTTTTATTTTATTCTGTAGTGGTGTTAGTCTTCTAGGAGCTACTTTTGTCCTGCTGTTGTAATTGTTGTTGCAAAGGGCAGGGTTCTTTGTTTTCTTTCCTCTTGTTTTGGTGATAAACCATCAGAGGAAAGCATAATATGAGTTGATTCTTTAGCAATAGTGACGTGCAAGGGTCAGACTGTGCTTTGGGGTTTGCTGCTACACCTGATAAGATGTGGTGCATAGCTTCTTTCAGTTTTATTGTGTGCTCTTTGTCACTAACAAAATGTAGTTGAGCTCATTGTAGTGAAAAGTTAGGACCAGAATTTTATATGATTTTTTGGATTAGTCTGAGGTCCTGGAATACTGGAAGACTGTGATATAGGACAGCAGTCAGTGTGAAGAAATAGAATTATCACATACCCAGGGCTAATGGTTTGTGATGGAATTGACTTAACTCTCAGATGTGCAATCATCTGTCTAACTATTTCTGTCCTGAAAGCAATTACTGTACCACTTATGAAAGCAAAACCAGAAACAAATGCCTTGAGAAAGTTCAGAAGGATCCTGGGTGACATGACAACAGAGCAGAGGAGGTTATTAAATACAATAGGAGGTTATTAAATGCAACCCAAAAGGTAAAGTTCTGTGTCAGATAAGGCGAGTAGAGCAGAATATAAATGCTGTCAGGCCAAGTGCATGGAAGCATTTCTAAAAGATAGTTTGAGAAACAACTTTGAAACATAAAAAAACTAGCTTTAAATGTTTTTTCTCAAATATATTGGGAGCAGGAACATTGCCGAAGATTTTGTAGGCCCAGCAGACAATCTAGGTGTAAAAAGAACATCCAGAGAGGATAATGCAATGGCAAAGGAACATAAATAATTATTTGTGTTCAGCATGGAAGACTGCAGGGACATATTCACTGCCAAATCCTACATTATGGATAAATAGAGGATCTGTTTCAAATAACTGTTATGTTGTAAAAAAAAGATGTTTTGTCCTTGGTTTTTACTTCCATGTCCAGTGCTGAGATTTTTGTCCAGAAAGAGCAGTCCTTTGAAACCCAGTCCCATAGGATATGTGTCTTATTGTTTGGAACTATGTGACAGCCAAGGCTATCCCAGTTTAAAGGAAATACACGTTCATTGCAGAATAGCATCAGGAGGGAAAATAAGCTGTATTCCAATTTGTGTATTTCCTGTCTTTGAACTTAAGTGAGTTACTTAAAAGTGGAATTTTTGTACTGGATGATTTGTCACTCAATCACATGCTTCAGATTTCTGGTTGTGACAGTAGATTGACATATTTTCTTGCTTTGTACTTTTTTTCTTTACAAGGGCTGTTTTTAGAGGTTGGTACCCATGTTTGTGCATGGATTCCTATTGAGCTAAGAGAGGTGAAAAAACATGGAAAGGTGAAAGATTAGAGTGAGTTTGGTGGGTATAGAGTTGAGAACAGACAATGGATGTTACTAGGCAATAATAAAAGTAGTTACTGAGTTGCAATTTATTTTCTATTTTCTGCATATACTAATTACATAGTTTGTAAATGGTATGGTTGTGTGTAACAGTAGCCAAAACTTGAAACTTTAGCAGAATAATTGTTTAAGGAAGTAATAAACTGGTGCACAAGATCAGTTTCCTTTCAGCCTACCAGTGACACAAATAGATTAGATCCAGTAAAGCATATTTGTTCATAAATCCTGCGCAAGGAGAAGTGTAGCAGGAAGATGCACAGTTGGAGATTTTGCGTTTGAAGATGTGGAGCTTTCATTGTTATTAAACCAACTGGAGCCTATCATGCTCTGGGATGAAAGAGAAATACATATATAATTTGTAGATGTGTTTAGTTAAGGCAGATATTATCTCTCTTTTTAAATTGTTTTTGTTCATAAACGATAAAAAATACTGTTTTTCTACTTTTGTTCATATTGTGTGTTTACTTTGCCTTTACATCTTCTGACAGATTCCTGCCTTTTTGACTTTTTGAAGAATATAACCAGTGATACTGTTACTTACGATTTAGTGCTTGGTGTCATGGGGATTTACTTGACATCAAATCATGGATGGAATTGAAGCTTGTTGCAGAAGTGGTAGGGGCTGCAAGCCAATACTGGAGCTGCTTGGAGGCTGAACAAACTCCCAGGGGTGTGGAGAACTACTGGAGGTGATGTGAGAAATTGCTGTACATCACAAAGCACAGTGTGAGAAGCTGACAGGTTGTAGATAGCACCCTATGGTGTGCCTGGAGTTCACAAGCAGTAAAGGGGAAATTGTGTGAGAAATGCCCAAACAGTGTCGTTGCATGGAGAGGAGCAGTGGGGCCACTTAGGGAAGTGCAGTGTTACAAGACCAGTGGTGCCAGGTAATTATTTCAGAAATACAAAATTTGGGTATAGCAGTAGCAAAGCTGGGACCATGAAGGGAAGAAGTAATTGGAGTGGTTTGTTAAATGGCGGCAGAAAAAAATGAAGTAGAAGTGTGGTGGAAAAAGATCAAAAAATGCGAAACAAGGTTAAGTTATGTGACCAGGTGCTGTCTGGGGTCCCTGTTGTGCAGCTTGTGCATGATTATCACATCTGGAGTATGACAATAAATTAAACTTGTTTCAGTTGCTTATTGTGTCTTTTCCCCATTGAATCCTTGTGTTTGCAGTGATGGCATACTCCTGATGAAGTGCATTTGTTGTGTCTGCCTGTGACTTGTTGAATTTATCTCTTAATCAGTGTTTGTAGTCTGTACAAGTTCTGCTTTCATTGTGTCTTCGAGACTGGTTCACACTGAACTCTAGTAGTGTTATATTTTTCTAGTGTTACTGATCCTTTGGCCATTTTTTATTCTTCCAATACCTCTCAACTCCTTGAGATGAAGGATAAGGGAGAAATTTATTGTGATGACCCTAAATTTCTTGGGCTTACATGTATAAGCATGCTTTCATGCTTCCTCCATCCGTGCATATTTAGTGTGCAGAAGTACTGTGAACTTCTTCATGTTTTTTGAAAGCACATGCTGCTGCTCCTTATATTTTGTGTAGACTCTAATATTATTACAACTGCTCTACCTGCTTTGATATACTGTATTCCTTTCATATGTATCTCACAAAACAGTGAAAGAATAATACATTTATGTAGTAAGTTGCCAAGTGAGACAATATATGGCATATATACCAAAAAGTAACGCTCCAGAAAGTTACCTTATCACACTCAGTACCTATTACCATATGTATCCCTAGGGATAGCAATCATCCAGTATTTTATTGGTTCATTAGGATTGCCCTATATTTCTGAGTTCACTGGATTTTCTAAGATGTGATCATTGTTGTAAACACCTTTGTGCTAATTTGAATATATATGTGTATATTAATTGGAAGTAGTTTCCTTGGTTCTCATGAAACTCTTCTGTTTCAATAGAACAATTGCGGAGGTTGAGTTGGTCTGGCATTCCCAAACGTGTTCGTCCAATTGCATGGAAGCTTCTTTCAGTAAGTTGTGTATTTTTATTATTGTTCCTTCGCATTTAATAATAAAAGCTTTTTCAAGAATTGCAAATGATTTTGCTTGAGTTGTAATCCATCAGTGATAGTTGAAAACATTGTGTCTAGTGCTGAACTGTAATGGAAATTATGGTCTTTTGCTCAATTTCAAGATTAATCTATCAAACTGAAATGAGGGGAATGAGAAGTAGTAGTAAATCATGTCAACTATATATTATCTTTCTTTTTCAGCCTGGCTTTCTATGAAAGAAAGGCTTATGTCATAGCAGTGGCCTCTTCAACCAGTTTTGATGGAACGGTGGAGAGTTCAAAGACAAGTACATTCTTGCAGTTTTCTTGAAAATAGACACATGGGGTTTTTTCTTGAAAATAGACACATGGGGGAAGTGAAGACTATCAGTGTCCTACAAAAGGTTTCATTCTGACTTCACATTAAAGTAACTACAAGAAAGGATTAATACTCTAGTGAGGAAAAGCTGTGATAGAATCTATAGGGTTTTTTGCCTGATTTTTCTGTAGTGCTTTGAGATGAACAACTCTGAACCACTGTGTCAATTAAGTTGTGGTATTGGCTCTCCTGATGTCAGACCTGTGAGTCATTTCAGAGAGACAACCTCGTTAAAAAGTTAGTCACTTTTTTGTAATGTGAGTTTTTGGCTGGCTGAGCACTCTGAACTTTTCCCAGTGGCCAGAGGATTTTGCAATGGCTGTAGCTCAAGGGTGGGTTGACTGAAATACCGTGGAGCAGAACACAGAGGGGTTTCAGTTGGGCGTCAGAGGGAAGCTTGTGGGAATCTGTGATTCACTGGGTTTGGTGTTACAGAACAGGACTTTTTTATCTTGGTGTTTGCACTGTGTTTAAAAAGGTTCTTCTGCAAAAATACAGCGTGTTCCTCATAGAAGTATTTTTCATGTCAATCTTTTCAGCTACAGTGCTTGTGATGACAAACAGTTGTACATTTTAGCTGTTGTTTGCCTGCCTGCAGTTGGGAGAAGGCTTGCGAGGATGTTTGTATTAAAAAGAAGTAGAACTCTTGTGATGTCTGCTCTCCAGAGGCTGTGAAAGACACTTTCTCAGCAAATCTTCATGCATTTAAAATTCTGAATTATACACACACCAGTTTAACACTATTGAATTTTTCAGAGAGTAGTCTTAAATAGCTTTGCTTTTTATAGAATAATTCTGTAGGGAATGCAAAGTATTTACTTCAGATTGATACTGATTTCCAATGACTGAAAGAGTCTCTCTTGCTGATGAGTTCTACTAAATTTGCAGCTTAGTTCCTTCTAATGCTAAATGCAGATGCAGCTTAATGGTGGATATTCAAATATCCTGCTGTAATTGAAATTAAGCGTGGAGCTTACAATTTATTTTAGTTCTGTTTTTCTGTGATTTTGGTACTAAAAAGGACTTTTTTCTCTCTTGAAGTTTAGAATGTCTGTTTTAAAATGTTCAAAGTAAGAAAAGTTATGGCTGACTCAAGCTTAACTCTGAAGCACAGTAAGCTAAAGCATAAGCATAGTTTAAATTCTGAATCAGAAGACTGATACTGATATTTAGAGTGTCAGAATTATGCAAATTATAAAAGTTTAAGTTTTGCATAATGTGAGCTGGCTCTCTAGTAAGAGCATGGGCCTTCCATGACCTTCAACTTATATTCCATAAGTTGATTTTAGTTTAGTATTCCTGGTCTAGAAAAATTCTTAAGTGTAGAGTTCCCTTGTTCTGTTGCTTTAACAACTCCAGTTCAGGATCTGTTTGAGTTCAATTCTTAACTTCATCTTGCCATACCTCTCCAAAAGAACTGTCTTCAGACTGCTCTTTTTATACTTTATTAATTAAATGGATTTTTGTTTTGAGTAGGAGACCTACACAACTGGCTTTTATTTTTTGTTTGTTTTTTTTGGAAGGGGGATTTGAACTAAATGATCTTTAAGGTCCCTTCCAACAGAAGCAATTTAATGATCCTATACAGTTCACTTGGAACTCCTAGGGAAATAAATGTTCTTAAAAATCAAGTGATATTTTGATTAAAGATCAGTTGCAATACTAAAAAAAAAACAATCAGAAAACAAAAGAAATCCAGGTATAGTTACGGTTTTATTGTATGTTTGTTTTGAAATTATTCAAAAGTCTTATTTAAAAAGCCCAAACAATCTTTTTCAGAGAACGTAGTACACTTGGTAGTATCTGAGACAGACGGTGATTGTCTTGTTTGTAAAACCAGCATAGAAATTGGAATTTTATTACATAGTCATCAGATTAAGAGTGTTAACAAGTATTTGATGGACACAGTTTTTCAAAGGGAAAGAATATGAAAATCTGTATAATAAACTGTTGATGTTATGCATGTCTACTGATAACAGTATATAGAAAAATTACATTATTTCTTTTTAAAATATAGAAAATGTATGAGGTACACTGTACCTAAACAGCAAGAAGAACTATACAGACTCTTTTGTTTTGAATAACAAAACTAAAGATATGTTTGCAAAACCCTTTTGAGGAAATTAATGAATAAATGGATTAAACTCTCCACCAGTTTATTTGCTGATGATATGTTGCAAGCCTTCTCAACTCTGAAAAATAAAACCTGATTTGTAAAGTGGAAATGCAGCCTGTTGAATTAAAAGATTAGTTCAGTCTTTGAAACTGAATAATGGAAAAAAGACTTGCTGAGAAAGTATCAGTGTCCTTCAAACAATCACATTTGATCTCACAAATGAATTCTATTCTAATGCAACCAAGTAAGATATTCTGCAGCGAAGAAACCACAACTGTTGACAATAAATGGGTGGCAGAATTAAATATTTAATACAAAACACTGGGACAGGTTATAAATGTCAGGCAAAGTCTTTAGGCAAAAGAGAAGATGGTGGATTTTAAAGTACGTGGAATCACACCCAAGTCAGTATATCTTAAAAGAATTCAGTTTGCCAAAACAAGTACTACTTAAGGTATCTGGAACGTAATATGGCCTGTACTTACTCTGTTGTCATTATAAACGAATAAATTAAAGTATACAGGAATAACATTTTCAATTATTTTAATACAGAATCATGGAATTGTATAGGTTGGAAAGGACCTTTAAGTCCAACCATGTACCAAGCACTGTCAAGTCCACCACTAAACCGTGTCCCTAAGGGCCACATCTACACATCTTTTGAATACCTCCAGGGATAGTAGCTCAACCACTTTCTTGGACGGCCTCTTCCAATGCTTGATAACCCTTTCCATGAAGAAGTTTTTCCTAATATTGACTCTTAGCCTCCCTTTTTAATGTATATAACTCCTACTTGAAGGCGACTGATTTAATACACATTTTGTTTAAAAATATAACAAAATTGCTCCAATACTGGCTACATAGAAATTAAGGAACTCACGTGGTATTATATTTACTTGAACTTATTTCTTCAAGCTTTTCTCCGTGGAAGTCAACACCATCTTTGTATTCTTGATGAGCAATTGCATCTGTTAAAAAAAGAATTAAAAAAAGGTGTTTTTATAAGGTGTTTGTATCTGAAATTGTGTACCAGTTGGAGTGATTAGAAAAACGGTTTAGTGAAGGTTTTTTAGATTTGTGTAGGACTACATCAGTTTATTAGATCTCCTGTTACATGTAATCAAATACCAGCAGTGCTTTTTGTAAGGCAGAAAGTAATACCCTTCTCATTTCACCGTTTTTCCAGGGCTATCTTCCTGCAAATGTGGACCGAAGAGAAAGCACTTTACAAAGAAAACGCAAAGAGTATTTTGCTTTTGTTGAACAATACTATGATTCCAGAAATGATGAAAATCACCAAGATACCTACAGACAGGTAGAACAACCATTGAAGTGGTTTTATCTACAGAACACTTGCTAAAGAATTTAGATATTATTTTTGAACTTTACTACTCTTTTTCTTTATTTCTTTAATTTTGCCTAATAATTTTCCTGAATTTCAGAAGCAAAAATATGAAGTACTTTTGGTTTGAAATTCAAAATAGTTAATTTCCTTTAATTTCAGATTTAGTGTTGCCATGGTTTTCTGTTTAAGAATACTAGTATTTTCAAATCTTTCATCTTCTTCTCAGACCCTCTTTCAAATGAGTGAAGGTGGACAGGGAAGGTACAACAGTGAATGTTTCTTACTGGTTCCATACTTCTGCTTAAGGAGTTGAAACTGTGTATGATGTGCAATAAATGTAGGGGTGTCAAACTTCCATGCCCACCCAGATACGCACAAAACTTTTGTTCAAGTTTTGTATTGAAATGAGTAATTTGTAACACTAAGTACAGATTAAGCAATGATGCTTTAGCCTACTTTGGGACAGAAGAAGCTAGGGTTTTCCTTTGAGCTTCAAGACTAATCTTTAGTAGGAAGAAGTGTATAACATTACTAACAAAAGGTACTTGTGAGTGGAACCCAAAATCATCACTTGAGGATTCCGTTGCATAAAACTCCTTTATGAAGTTTGGAATAAAAGTTGAAGAAATGCTGGTATTTTTGTGCTCTCTTCTTGATTGTCAAAGACATGAAAATAGGTGCTAAACTCTGTTTTTGACGTTGGGATGATCTTACAGGTGTTTTCCACCCTAAATGGTTCTATGACAGTGGCAGTTGAACATGACTTTACAGAGTAGTAGTATGCATGTACTCATAATTACCCTGAGGTAATGAGTATTGCCAGTACTACTGTAATTTGCAAAGAATTAAAATGTGATGTAAGGATCCTAGAATGTGAATACAAATGTATATATTTTTTTCTTTTGCCTCTTTGATATATTAACAATGACTTAAAGATATGGCTGTATGTTTTGAAATACAGTAAAAATCCATGTTATCCCCAAAATAATGATACAATGGGAGTACCACTGATACTGTAAAACAATAGAATTATTTGAATTATTATGTTGTTTAGAAAGTGTGCTGTTGGTTCCTTTTACAGTATTCTTCTTTGTCTAATTAGATCCACATAGATATCCCACGCATGAGTCCTGAAGTTTTAAGACTTCAGCCCAAAGTAACAGAGGTAAGAATGGTATCTAAAGGCTTTTCTTTTGTTAGAGAAAATTTTTTATTAATGAATCTGATATCAAAGTTTGATTAATAATTAATTTGATGACACTTGCTATTTTGACTTCAGAATTATGTTAAGTAAAAAAATGAGGATATGTATGTACAGGTTAAGGATAGCACTGCACTGGAAGTATGAGTAATAGTAGCAAAGGCACCTCATTAATTTCCTCTATTGAATCTGTCAGTTTTTATTGTGGTTTTGTACTGCTGAGGATTTTTTCCTCTTTTTTTCCTTTTTATGTATTTTGTTAATACTGATTTTTTTAAATAATCCAGAGCATAATCCTGTGGTTCCATGTTTTCGTCAAAATCATTTAAAATCTGGAAGTTCTTAAGAGTGTTCAAGTTGGGAAATTTTCTTTTTTGAATTTGTAGCATGATTTGTTTGAGTGCTTTATCTAATTTTGCTTCCTTCTAAGTTTTGTATGTTGAGTATACTATTTAAATTGTTTTACTACTGTTGTAATTATATGATTAATGTAAATATATAATAATATGATTAAATATGTGATTAATGGTAAATATATTAATCAAATTTGCCTATCTTATTGGGTAATTGAACCTCATGAGGACTTTTCGTTTTAAAGTATATAGGTCATAAATAGCATAGATGGTGTGAATTATCCTCTTTCAATTATTTCTTTTAATTCTTCAATTTATTCTCCTTTCTAATGATTCTAGTTAGACCTTCAAATGTACTTCCATGTATCTTCTGTTCATACCACTATAGAGCCAAATAGAACATCATCTGATAGTTCATAATGAGAACTAGCTTTTATTTGGTTTCCCATTGTTCCAGTTATTTATTTAATGGAAGTGCTCTTCCACACATTGGAGAAATTGGTTTGAAGAAATAGCCTAGTACAGTGTTGTGAAAGAAAATAGTAGAAATATAGGGCTTTCTGCCTGCTTTCTACACAGTGGTGTTTTACCTGGGCTTTTCCAAGGATGAATTGAGGAGAAACAGAAGTAAAATCAAGGGACAAGAAGGAAACAAAACCAGTAAGAAATAAGCTATTAAAGAAATTAATTAGTTCAGTGGACTACTGGGAGGATGAGCTTGCATCTGTCTTTTGCTCTCTCTCTGATCTTAACCAAACCAAACTTGCTTGATGCCTTTGTTCAAGAGATGCTGAAAGGGTCATAGCACCCAACTTCTTCATTGTTCCTTTCTGTGGCTTTCTGGGTTTCTGGAGACCTGCCATAGCACCACCAAATCCCTCAGCCTCACTGGGATCCCTCCCTGCACTCAGGGTCTCCTGCAGTTATGGGCCTTGCGTTGTTCCTAGAGCTGACCCCATAAGTCGTTCCTTATGTGTTGTTCCTAGAGCTGACCCCATAAGTCGTTCCTTATGTGTTGTTCCTAGAGCTGACCCCATAAGTCGTTCCTTATGTGTTGTTCCTAGAGCTGACCCCATAAGTCGTTCCTTATGTGTTGTTCCTAGAGCTGACCCCATAAGTCGTTCCTTATGTGTTGTTCCTAGAGCTGACCCCCTTCTAGAGAGAGGGGAAGTGGGGCTGGTCCCTGGTGAGCCCCAGTCACTCCTCCTTTTTCAGATGAGATGGCAAGAGCTGGAATGAAGAGAAGGGAATCAGAGTAAGGGCCAAAGGCAGGTTTCAAAGGATGACACTGTGTGCAAGACTGTTGTCTTGCACATATTATGGTGAGTTTTGTACATGCTTCTGATACTGCGAAGATTTAGAATGATGATACCACTACTGGGAAGAATGTCATGTAGAAAAAGGTGAAGAGTGTAGTTGACAGAATTGGACTAAAGCACTAGTTAAAGCTTCAGAAAGAGAGCACAGTTATAAACCTCATAGTCTCCTGACTTAAATTTCCAAATGCTGCTATTCTGAGATTTTTGCTGTTCTTGGTGATATCAGAGTCTCTGTTCCCAAAGAACTTTTAACTAGAGTTAGTAAGGCTGTTTTAATTTCTTATCTGAACTCAGAGTTTGGTTTCTGTAATAAAATGTTGCAGTTTAGAAAAAAAAGTTTCGAATTTAATGTATGGAAATAACTAGTTATTATATGTTCCTTTTAAAATCAGTTTAAAGTGTGTGTTTTTTATGGGAGTTATAGGGATCCTGAGTGAGGGGAAGGTAATGTTAGAGTGAGGACTTAAAGGACTGGAAATAACCAAATAGTGGCCCTCAAAGAGGAGAACAGAGGAGCTGGAAGTGGTCTTTCATATAGTGCAGTCAAGTTGTTTTAAAGACTAGTGACTGTAACTTTAGTTTTAATAAATTTGATTAGCTAACACAGAGTAGTCTAATTCATTGTGTTTTCTTGCTTTAACTGAATTTTGTTGAAATGGAAAGTATATGACTGTGTATTTCCAATCTATGCTGGTATAATATACATAATAATTTCAAGAAAACCACACAATTTAAAATAATTTATAAATTTGTCCTCCTCGCCTTTTTTTTCCCCCTTCCGCTCCTTAGAAAACAAAAAGCAAATTTTCAAAAGCTTTTGGATTAAGGCTTTGGGGGTTTCAGAGTTCCTCTGAGGTGGCAAAACCCACAAGTAATTCAAAACCTTCATTTAAGCTGATGGATTCCTCTCTTTATGTCTGTGAATATAATTCTTGCCGTAATTATGAATGAGAGTTTAATTCAAAAGAGAATAATAGATTGGTAATGACATCTCATGAGATGTAGTGGTTAATGTAGAAAAATAATTCCACTTTCTGTTGCTGGTTTGGAAATCAAGGAGGGAACCCTTTAGGAAAGTGACCTTTTTAATGAATCCCATTTGAACATGGTCATGACTGCTGTATAGAAACTTAAATCAGTCTGCTGTTCGGGTTTGCAGTGCTCTTTTTTTTCAGTTCAGAACAGTAAATGAAACTTTATGAAAATGGGTAGGAAATTGAAAATGCTATTTCAGTGTGTATTTGAATTTCTGATTAGATGCATTTGGGGATATTAAAGCTGACATGCCATCACTACGTGGTGCTTCCTGCTCAATATTATTACCCCCTCAACAAACACAAACACCACCCCTCTTAGTTTTCATTCCTGGCTTTTAGAAATGTTTTAAAATCCATAGGCTTCTCAATTTGCAGTGCAAACAGTGTATCTTATCAGGTTCTGAGGAAACGAAAGGTTGGTGGTACAAATTGGTGGGTTGCTTGACTTCAGACATGCCTTCATGAAAAAACACGATGTTTATGATTTTTGCAATGGGTATTTTGATTGATCTTACGGAATAGCTGTGGGGTTTTTGTTTGTTCGTTTGTTTGTTTTTTACTGTGTGTATTTTGTAACCCCATCACACCATGAGTTTTTTATTTAACCTAGTGCATAACCCTGTTTTACATTCTGCAATTGCTACTTAAATAGGTGTCTCTAGTCAGCTCTGTCTGATACGTGTTTCTTGAGAAAGTTACTTGTGTTTGCACTATGTTAAATGTCATTTTTCTGAAGTGTAACACAGAATGGTAACTGATATTACTGAGGAACTGCTGTGGCTGAAAGTAGAAGTGGCAATGGGCAGAAGCAGACAGGGTGGCTGTGAGCTAACTGACCTTTCTAGATTGGCAGTTTTCCAATAATAGTAAAAATATTACATAAACAACTGTAATTTCATGAGGGTATAATTATGTAAAATGTAAAAGCAAGTCATAAATGGCAGAGTGTAAAATCTTTATACAGTTATTGATAGACAATGAAACACCACTGGCTATTGTTGAATGGGCAGAGGTTGGTATTTTTTTGGTTTAATATGCAGTGCATGTTAAAAACTGTGAGGTGATAGCACTAGCACCAAGAATTTGTAGCTAAAGGAATAACATCTTGGCTAATGGAAGCAAGAGGCTGCTATGGAGAATTTGCTAATGAATACTTTCCCTTCTGCCTAATCTCTGAAATCACATTGAGAAAAAACTGAATCTCAGTTGTAATTGTAGTGGATCAGACAGGAGCTGCATTAAGGCTTGTTTTTCAGAGCCCACCAAAACTTTTTGTACTTGCTGTTGTTGACTGTCTCCCCTGTTCCATGGATTTTCAGCCAGGGAAGCATAGAACCTGGAGGACAGTTGACTCTCAAAAGCATGTATGAGGAGAGATGTTGATATATGGGACATGTTTTCAAAGCAAAAGGTGCAAATATGTTTCAGCTTCAGGTAACTTGTGTGGAAGCCTTTGATGGGACTTTCAAGCACCAGGAAGTGAATCATATATGCCCAGACCTTTCTTTACTTGAAAATGACTGCAAGAGGACTTTTAAACTACATAATAAGATTTTATTTAAAATTGAATTAAAACAGTCAAGTTCCTAATCTAACAAAAATTTAAGGTGAGATTGAATATAACTAATTCTGACTTCATAAATAAACTTCCTCTGCCTATTGCATCCTTTCAGGGCAGGTCTTTTACAGTCTTTCTTGAAGCCTGAGCGTTCATTGACTTTTGGGGTTGCAGCAAACTGCACAATCCTTGGGGTCCTTCCAAAGTGTCTCCTTTTTTATTAGTATTGAGGCCTGATCTGAAGAGTGATGTAGCTTGTGCTCTCATGAGTGAGCAAACATTCTTTTGTTTCAGAAGACTGTCTGTACCTGATTGAGTACCTGTAGTTAGGACAAAGCATGTGGTAGCTTTCGCTCTGCTGCTTATTTAGAGCCTTTCAGAGGCATGTAACATGTTCAGAAGCAAATAATCAAGAGGAAATACTGTATGTCACAGACCTAAATTGAGTCAGAGAAAAGTTCTGTGATTTTCCTGCTGATTTCCCTTACCCTTCTCATACTGAGTGATGTTGTGGCCTTACAAGCTGTTGCAGATCCTAAGCAAGCTTCGGTTTACAGAGTTGAGGAGGTGAGGTTCTGTGATACATCAGGCAGTTGCATTATTTCTGTATTTCCTGATTGTTTCAGATTTTTTATTAACCAGTGTACAGACTTTTGAAGTGTAAAACTCCACACTTCAGTATTAGGCAAGCTTAACTGTTGTGAAATCTCTTTTTATGGATGTGTTATAAAAAAATCTAAACTATATCTAGTACTTTTTTCTGTTACTTAGGAATAAATAGAATACTGCATTAGTAGAATACTTCTTTCAAAGAGGTAAAAAGTTGTGGGAAGATCATCTAATACTTCCCTTGAGAAAAGACAAATTTTGTATTATTGGAAGAGCTCCAGTGAATAAGTGCTACGTTGTATTAACTGAATTATATACTAGGTTGATTTTAACATGTGCTAATACTCTGAAAATGCTTCTTTTTGAAGAACTGTAAAGCTTACATAGCACTGGGAATTAGTTATGAATACGAGTGTTCATTTATGCTTTTGTAGGCATGTTTTTAATACTACTTAACTGCATGATACTAAATTTCTCTACAAGGAGGTCTTCAACATCCTCATGAGGGGAAGCAGACAGGCAGGTGCCAATCTCTTCACTCTTGTGCTCAGTGACAGGACTGGAGGAAACATCATGAAGCTGAGTCAGGGGAGGTTTAGCTTGGATATCAGGAAAAGATTTTTTACCCAGAGGGTGGTTGGGCACTGGAACAGGCTCCCAGGGCAGTGGTCACAGCACCAAGCCTGAGAGAGTTCAAGAAACGTTTGGACAATGCTCTCAGGACATGGTGTGATTCTTGGGGTGTCCTGTGCAGGGTCAGGAATTGGACTTGATGATCCTGGTGGGTCCCTTCCAACTCTGGATATTCTATGATTCTGTGATGTTATGATAATTTTCAAGTGTCTTGTTTAAAATGTACTCATCACTTGTTAAATTACCTGATGGTTTCTTTAACTCTTTTTCAGATCTTTGAAAGAATTTTGTTTATCTGGGCAATACGTCATCCAGCCAGTGGATATGTTCAGGGCATAAATGATCTCGTTACTCCGTTTTTTGTAGTCTTCATTTGTGAATACATAGGTAAGTTTTGTCTTAATATTGAATTATGAATTGGTATTGGTTTTGAAACATCATTTTCGTTTTAATCTGACTAACAGCTTGGATGAGTTAATCAAAGCACAATTTGATATATTAATTTTATCGTAAATGTTTGAAATTGTAAATCTGTATAGTTTGCTTTAAATATATACTGAGAAGCAACCAGATTTTATTTAAGCAGTCTGGAGTTCAGGAATCATCTTGATTTCTACTTAAGGAGTGCTCACTCTTTTATTTTTCCTTTCTCTTCTAATTCATATTTTTTGTGAAAACCTTAAATTGTACATACGAACCAGACAACAGCAGCAAAACAAAAAACCCCAACAATGCCTGCCCTGCAGGAAAAAAATCAAATCACCAAACCAAGGAAAGTAACCCATGAAACAAGGATATTTTTATGAGTTGTGGGGAAATTAAAATAAGGGGAACCTATTAAATGGCATCTGTAGCTGAAATAATGGCATCCTGGAATTAGGATTTGAAAATTATAGCAACCAAATTTCTCTGGTTAAGAGCTCTACTCTTCTGAGGCTTACAACATTAGTAACGATGTGTGAGTATACTTCTGAAAACCTAACCAACTCAGATGTGGGTTACAGATTTGTATTTAAAGTGATGTAAACATTAGCAGAATGACTAATTGTTAAGGATAATTCATTAATAACTTGGGTATGACTGTGGATATGAAAGGTAAGGTTTAACAGTAAAAATGACAGTGTTAATCTGGCTTGAATTAAAGGTATTTTCCTTGTACTTTTTTCTGTTGTACACACATACAGTGAAAATTTAAGTGTTGTGTGTGTAAACTTGAGCAATGCATTGTCTGGCTGCTTCAGGGGGGCTGCATACAGTGGGTTTTTCCTACTTTCTGTATAAAAGATATCCTTTGGTCTATTAATCCAGGTTGATCAGTTTAATGAAGGACAGATTATCCTTGAGTGGATGATAGACTATCCATTTACTCATTTGCATGGCATCACCTCTGTTGCTTTGGTCATTTCTTGTTTCATAGGGGGACATTTCGTTGCTAAGCAACTAATGAGAGCTACTACTGCTTTCCCCCTAATCATCTCTTAAGTAGGGTAGAGGCCTACTCCTGAGAGTATTTGCAGTTTTTGTCTTTTACTCCCCTCATTTGACAGATAATGAAAGTGTTCTTAATGATCCTAGAACAGTAGGGTCTCTAGTAGACTTTAGAGTTGCTAATTGAAATAAGAAGTTCAAATGAGATGTGATTAGAGAATTGATATTCCATGTTAAATAGGCCATTTAATTAATATGGTAAATAAGTTTGTCTTTACTACCAACTTACATTTGGAAACCCTGGTGATTGTTAATGTATTTGCCAATTTGTCAGTGTTTTCATATTGGAGAGCATAGCTGTTCCAGTAAGTGGTCAGTGAAGAAAGACAAAACTTGAAAACTTTCAACCATAAAAGATAGTTGGGTGAAATGTGTGAAGCTCAGAAAACTGTATTCTGAAGGCTCATTTAAAAACTAGTACCTATATGGTAAGAAAAATAGCAAAATGAAGGATTTTTTTTTTTTTAATATAGTGGTGGTCATGACTATGTGTTAACAGTAGTTATTTCCCCCAGGGGCATATAAAAACTTCCTAAGATTTTTCTTTAAATAGCTTTTTGATTTCAGTCTTTCTAATATATTCAAGTTACAGAGTGATGCACTCAAGTTAGACTGAATAAATGAGATGGGGACATTGCATTTATGATGTGCATCAAAAATCCTGTAATAAAATTAGGATTCAAAATTAACACTGTGAGTTGGGCTTTAGTACTTTAGATAAAAATAAACA
Source organism: Climacteris rufus (assembly GCA_013398175.1). NCBI lineage: Eukaryota > Metazoa > Chordata > Aves > Passeriformes > Climacteridae > Climacteris > Climacteris rufus. The sequence goes on along the minus strand of VZRZ01001706.1, from coordinate 1,042,457 downwards.
CAGAATTGCAGAATTTTCCTATCAAAAAATGTTTAAACGGTTAGTGTATTTAGTAGTTACTTCAGTAATACTCTGTATTTACTTTAGATTTTTCCTCTGGATCTCTTTTGTTGATTTTATGTGAATATTGGTTTGTACATTAAACTGCTTTATTTACTGCTGTCTTTTCACTACTGATTTTTGTATTTTTCTCAATTTAGCTGAAAGCTCTAAGTCACTTGGGTCCTAATTTATACAGTTGAAAGTGATAATACTTTTATTTTAGGTTCTTTCTATACTTAAAAAAAGAAAAAGCCCTAAAGAATTATGAAGTATTAATAATAAATTCTTATGGTTAACAATGCCATTAATAATAAGTCTGTGCTGATTAGGTCATCTGGTGGTACATCCTGGTAATGTTGGAACACATTTGCAGTTTTGCCAAATATTTTGGTGGGAGGAAAGTCATGTTTAGTTTAGCTTTATGACAACTGAGAGTGCCCTTAATCCTTAATCTTGCATAACAAATATGTGGCATAGTTATTCTAGTGATGGAAGTATTTTTCCTCTGCTAAAGACATGTCGTGGTTTGAGAAGTTTGGGGGGTCTAGCTTTTTGGGTGTGGTAGGGGCCAAAACTGCAAACTGTTTGGCAAAATGTTGTTAAAGAACTTCTAAAGATACAAATGACATGGATGGAAGTGCTAATTTACTTTTCATTCGAATCTTAATGCCATAAAGTTGTTTTTTTGTGGTGTGTGTATATGTATATATATATATATACTGAAGTCATAGATGTTTTGATAGTTTAGTCTGGATTGAGGTACCTAATTTTAGCACATAGATTGAATGTAGGAATTGAATATCTTAAATGTTCAGGACATTCTTTCGACCTTTCCATCAATGTAAGTATGATGAAAGTGTAATCTGGTAATGTCTCATTAGTTCCCCACTCTTCAATAAAAGCAGAATGCTGTAACATTTTCAGCAAGATAAAACTTGATTGTCAAACCAAGCCAGGAGAGGCAGAACCATAATTAAAGAAAATTTCAAAGGGGGTAGATACTGGCCCCTGCAGGAAAACAGTAGTTTCAGTTTTGAATTTCTGGTCTAAATTAGGGTAAGGAGTAATTTAAACTTTAGGTTTCTTATTCCAGATGATTGTGTGTGTTATTGTCAACATTTTTTATAATTTTTCCTCCTCATGAAAAATGCTAGAGGTCTTTAATCTTATTTTGCCATATTGTTGACAGCTTCTTTAGAAATCCAAACACTAGAGGTGAGGGAAAATGATTCTGTACTTGCTTCTAACCTCCTGTATGACACAGCAATGTTGTAACGTGCTGTCAGAAAAAATGCTAAGTACTACTGGGGCAGTTTTCCTGAAAGCCCTGTGTTTATAGCATATTAGTTTGAATCTCATCCCTGTGGATGCACCAGAGTGTTTTTGTTAATGAGACAAGATATACCATGTGACTGCTCACTGTCTGTGGACTTAATATGGACAAGGAAATTTTGCACTGGGTTGCAAGTCCTATTTCAAATTGCTTTTTGTACACCTTCCTCTTGCCCTGAGTTCTTGTTGAGCTGCATTGTTTCCAAGTGCTAAATTGTGCTGCACAGTTACTTGTGGTTTCTTGCTCACCTACACTTCACTTTATCTGACATTTCAGTACACCATCATTCACTGGGCTTGTGTGTATCTAAAACTCCAGAGAGGACCTGGGTTTATTCACCATCCAGAGAGATGAAAGTTTCAGAGAAATACCACCATAACAAGGATACATGTCAGACTGTTGCTAAATGGAATAGCTGTATGAAATAATTTTAAGAGCCCTAGCAGTATTGGATCAAGGGAAAATTAGAAGTTAGTAGGAAGTCAAGGGCAGAAAATGAACACTATTGTAGCACTTGGTCATTTTATGTCGGATAAAGAATGTCAAGAAAAATGAGGCTGCTGAAGACTGGAATGGCGATTGAGATATTGTCTGCAATCTTCTTGAAATAGAGGAGCCTGGGACAAGTTGATGATGCTTACAAGAACTCATGAACTGAAAACTTTGAAAAGAGAGATCTTACCCTTGTAAGTAATTTTTCTTGTGGCCTTAAATCCTTTCGTAGAAGGCATTAAATGAGACTTCTGTTACCTAGTGTTTTTTAAATTGATACTGCTAGGACTTTATGGAATAATTAATCTAGGCCCAAACCCTAAGGGAAGTGGGCTAGGATTCATTCCCAGACTGCTTTTACTATGAATAAAGAAAGGTTTTTTGGTCCTGAAAAAGCTTCTCTGTCTGCCTATATCTACCATTCCTTCCATTCCCTGTCATGTTACAGGAAGTCTTGATGTCCTTATAACTGATACGGAATCTCATTTTTGCCTTCTTACCCTCCTTTGCAACAGATCTGCTGTGAATAATTGTATTTGAAACTATTAATTTGGGTTTTTTTCCTTGAGTTTGAATGCTGTATCTAAAATGGTTATTTTTCTTGTATAATTGGAGTAAAGTTTTGGAGCATTTTATCATGGCCATATCTGAGGTAATTCCTCAGTGTTTATTTATAAAATATGGAAAATTGTCAATTAAGCAAGATTTTTTTTTTAGGAGAGTTGTAATTTTTGTGTAATAAGTAGATCTGTTTAGAATGTACATAAGACTGAATTTCTAAATGATGAGGCAGTAAGCCAGAGAGCAAAGAGTATTAACCCACTGACTCTAGGGAACTGCTTTTCTTCATACTTGCAGGGTTATAAGATAAAATTTTGTTTAGCATGCATTGTTTCTTTTGCAAGAACAAGCTGAAGCCTTGATTGCTTCAGTATATAAATTAATTTGAGATAATTAATCCTGCTGTCTAAATATCTAGACCTTTATTATTCAGGTCCACCAATTCACTAGTCCTTGGAGAACTATGAATAGGACACATACATTGGGTTTTAGAGGAGATAAAGTGGAAAAGATGGAACATATTTGTAGTTACTCTCCTTAGAAGAGACTGACTGAAACTGAAGAAATTAGAAATTGTTTTTATGAACTAGAACAAGGAGCTATGATTGGATTAACTGAATGCTTCTCCTCCCAGGACCTTCAAGTTTCTCCATCTTTTGATTCACCAGGAAAGAAATTCTGGAAAACTTCCCAGGACTGAGTGTTCAGGAATATGAGGGATTTCTTCAGCTTGAGAGAGATGCAAAGGTTTTATTTGCAATTGTAGTATGCTCTTGAACTTTTCTTTTAATTTTGACATTAAACTTTGTAATAAACTTCTACTGTTTTCATGCTTTTCTTTGTTTAAATAAATACAAGGTTTTGCATAATACTGTGTTAAAATGTTTTAATTTACACATTTTTTGGAAATGATTTACGAAACACAAAATAAATTTGCATAAAAGCAGGGACATGAAGCATAATTGACATTTTAACATTTTCCTGCAAGTTGTAAAAGTATTAAAAAATAAATGTTTTTTAGAACCCTTGTAAAATTTGTATGAAAAACTATTCAAAGTAATTTAAATCACTTCTCTGTCATATAAAAATTCCATACCACAACTTCTATTTGATCACATTAAATTTTTTTCTCTTTAATGCAAATTGCTAGTAATGTAGTTTCCATATACAAAGGTATATTTCAGTGCTATTTCTTAATATTTCCATAATTTTATAGTAGTGCTCGTGACATCAGGAAAGTTGACTCAAGTTATCATAAACACGAGCAATGTTCTATGAAATATTATGTGATAATTAAATGGAATATTATTATCTGTGTGATTTGGATGAGCAAAGAATGAAGGAATCTTACACAATACTCTTGAATTCAAGACTTGAAAGTACTGACTAACATCTTCTATATTAGTCCAGAAGACATCATCTGCATTCCTCTGTAAAAGAGCTGCAATACACACGAGCCACTGGGTGAACTGACACTTTTTACTTATCCATCAGTTCTTTGATGCACTCTTTGCTTTCACATATTATTGAACACTTAATATATGTACATAGGTGTATATGTATATATATTTATATAACTATAACCTAGTACAGAAGTTGTTCAGATTATCTTGGCTTGCTTTGAGGTAACCACTGTTCACTTTTCAGTTTCCAGCAATGTGTTCCCTCACTTCTCCCCTGTTGCTGTGTCAATCTGTTGTCAGTGAAAGTTTTTAAGGGCTGCAGGGTAGCTGAAAAGAGGGAGAACTGTAATGAGTAAGATAAACAGTGTTTGTTTGGTTTTACAGATTGATGATTTATGCTTTGCACCATGGAAAAGGTCCAGAAGTAAGCAGAAACCTCTGTTGAGCCCATCCACAGAAGACTTGGTACTTCTGTGCCAGTCCTCTGTGCTGTGAGGCAGGGCTGATTTTGACTGCAGTGGGAAAGCAGTTAGAAATTTTTTCCATTAATTTAAATATTTTTGAGTTGTAGTGTTTGAAAAGAACTCGAAGTTCCTTCAGATAAATTACATGGAAACAAAGACAATAAGAATATAGACCTGAATTTTAGTGCTTTAAAAAGCACTCTTTTGAAGCACTTGGACAGGTTATATTTTTAAATTGTTAATTTGCTTTTATGTATGTCTCAAGAAAAAATGAATTATTCACAATGTCTGAGCAATTGTCCTTATATAATATAGTTTTTCAGGCCTAATTGGATAAAAAAATCTCACTATTTTACATCCTTTTATTCACTTTTACAAATAGGAGAATCCATGTGAACATAACTAACATTGAATTGTTTGTCACATCGCAGTGCTTGCCATGATACACTGTTGTGTCTACAGTTGGTTCATAAAGCAGAATGGTTGGAAGCATTTCAAACAGAACTAAAGAAAATGTGGATAGTAGTAAGGGGACATCTTATGCTTGATTTGTGAGGGGTTAGGGAATAAGGGAACATGAAGAAAGGCAAATAGGTTGGCAGAACTTGTGTAATGGAGAGAACTGATTAATACGAACCGATGAACTATAAGTTTCCTTTAATCTTTTGATCCTTTTTTTTTGGGTGTTTGGATATTGCATATTTATTTTAATTATTTGTCTGGACAAGTTTATCTTTATCTTTTAGCATGACTGTTTGGATTATTAATTTTTAGTTGCAGTCTGACTAATTGTGTAGTGAGCACTTTGTTCTGGCCTAGAGTTATAAAATGATCTAAGGATTATTTTTTAATGTAGTTATAATAATATAAAAGTCCTAATGAATGTACCTGATGTTTACTCAGATATGCAGTTTGTGTGGCTTGCTACTGATAGGTTATTCTCTACTGTTTTTCCCTAGTTGCTTAACCTGCTGGGAGTTTGTGGTGGCATTTAGTATCAAGTATATGAGTGGATCTATTTGCATAAGTGCTCTCAGCTGGCTTTGATCAAAATTAGGTGATTTACTTATTTAATTAGTGGATTTTTGGCTAATTGTACCAACCCAATTTTGGCATTTTTTGAAATATAGGGACCTTGAGAGAAGGTGAGCATATACCTACAAGTAACGGTATAGTGTAGTTGGGTAGTAGTATATTACTGAATATATTTTACTCATTAATATATTTGATTCCCATTGAGGGCTTGGAAAAGCATGAACTAGATTCTTAAGTGCTGTAGAATCTTCTTCAGGCTCCATTTGTTGTTTCAAGAGGTCAGTGTACCCTGCTTATTCTAGCTTCAATTCACTGTTCCTTAAACTTCACAGTGGAGCCACATATTTGGCTATTTCCAGATTAGGTTTAGTTGGTCAGAAAAGGGTTTGCTTGCCTTGTGCTTAGATGACACAGCTAAAGTAGGGCTTTCTGCTGTCAAAACAGGTAGCTTTGCTTTCTCATTTCCAACCCAACACGTGCATTCTTGTCTTTTCTTTTTGGTCAGCTGTGGCTTTCCTCTGGCACAGTTAAACTGGCTGGAAACTAGGCCCATGATAAATTGAATAATTTAACTTTCTGCACTCATCTTGAGGATCAGAGAGGAATATGAGTGCTAATGTGGGGATAGGAGCATGTTAGGGAAGAAGGGAGAAGCAAAGGTCTCTGTTTAATGCCAGGTAGCACTGAGACAGCTTTAGCTATGTGATAACACATGCTCATGATAAGAATTTGTGAATTCCAGTTAGGTTTTGCTTAGCAGGTTAGGAAGGCATCTCAACAGACAGATATACGGTATGGCCATGTGCTTTTCTAGTATTTTGCTCCCTAGTACTGTCTTGAATGACCTTGATTTACTGTAGACAGTGCTGCTTTACAGATCAATTCTTCTCTAACTCTGTTTCAATTTTTATTTCACTCTCTTGAATATACTGTCATATTTCTGGGCTCACTAGGATAATTATCCTGAAATGTCGGATGCATTGTTGCATCCAATGTTACTTCTATCATGTTTTCTATACTCTTACTCTTCTTTAAAGTAGTTTTGTAATTGATGTAGAGAAGAAAATAACTGCACTCATCTTCATGACCTCCACTGAAACAAAATTAATTTATTGAAAATCCATTCACTTAATGACACAAACTGTAAAATCAAAATTCTTGTTCTTATGAACTGGCCCATATTACAAGCTTGAATAAAGTGTGGGCTGTGATAAAATGTCTTCTTCAATTTGATTACAGATAGAGAGTAGTGCTGAATTCTTAAATCATAAGGATGTATTAGTTGACAAAGTAGGATGTACCTCAGCTTTACTATCTATCTTTTAGGGAAAAATTAATGTGATTTAACTACAAGTGTTTTTATGGATAATTTTACAAAATGTTCCTATCTATTTGCAGTGGAATAAGAATTAAAAGTTGGAATTCTCTGGCTGTTGTTAACAGTAGCTATCAGAAGTGAAAAAGAGACATTAAGATTATCTTAAGTATATCCAGCTGCTTGGTTGCTTGTTATTTTTGCATTACAAAAATTTCTTATTGCTGTTAGAGCAAAAATAATTGGATTATATTTGCTCAAATTACAGCTTCTTGTTATTTATTGTACTGCTCTCCCCATTATTGCAAGTGGAGGCATGTTTAGGTGCAGTTCAGTGTTTTGGGTTGGTGTTTGTTTTAGTTAGTTTGTTTATTTTTGGTTTAAATTTTTGTTGCATGCTTCCATGCCATACCAAAGAAGTGTGTGTTGAGAATTTGATCAGTACACTACGGCGTACGGCCCAGCCCCCTCTTGCTTTTTGTGGTGAAGCTGGGGAGTTCAAGTCCATGTAAAACTCATCTTTTAGGTGCATATCATGGTTTTGCACTTTAGAGGAAAAGCCAGGTAGGGACTTGAAAGTTACTAATAAAAATTTCTTCAATCATGTCGGTGCCAGGAAGTCTATCAAAGAGTCAAGAAGTCTGACAGAGGTGTGATGCTACCTATGAAATACGACCTCATAGCAGGAAACCTGTGTGGATTTTTTGCTTGGATGGTTCTTGTGAAGAAACTTTCCAAACCCTGTCTTAAGGGGTTTAGCAGAGGCGTTCTTTTGAATTTTTGCTGTAGGAGATGTATAGAAGAAATCTCTAAATTAATAAAAAATTCTAAGGTCAAATGGGACTAATCAAACTTTTGTCATAAGTAATCAGAATGGATAAGTCAGATCTAGCCTTCTTGTTGATTTGAAGTGTTTGATGTTTTCAGCTAACTCAGAGTTGTCCATTAAATCACAGTCTTTTTGTATTATTCAAGTTCAGGGGTTTTTTTCTTCTCTGAGGTATAATAAAAAGAACTTGAGGAAAAAGAATTTTTGTTCCCCATGTATATATAAAAACAAATTTGTCAATGAAATTCCTCTTTTGCTGCATAGGATGATGTAGAATTTAATTATCTGCTTTAAAAGTTTGTTTTGCATCTTTATGCAAAAAATTCTAAATTTTTAAATGTATCTGCCTAAAGAAGGTGTGTTATTTCGTGATGCTTAGTGCATACTTTCAGTGTTTTAAAAATGAAATTAATTTTATAATATGAATACTAGTGTAAAAAACAATGCATTTCTCAAGTTTGAAATACATTTTGTGGTTTATATGGTCTCATTTTTGAAGGCAGTTAAGAAACTAATAGACTCATACTCTGAGGAAGTCATGAGAGATTAGTGAAAGGTATTCTATTTGAAACTACAGACTGGAAATGTTTGGCCGTGGGAATAAATGGAAAACAATATCTTGGATATTGGTAGAAGCAATAAAGTGAAACTGAAGAGAAAACAAAGATTTCTTCAGGTATAAAAATGAAAGAATTGTGAAAGGAGAAAGTTAATTGCAATTAATGTAGCTATGGGAGAGACATGTATTCCAAAGGGAGGAGCATATTTTAGTTCTGGCTTCTGCATTCATATTCCTCCTCTCCCCATGGTCTCCATATAGTTATAATTAATGATCATCTTTCTATAGTGTAGTGGCACAGAGGTTGTACTTTCAGATCTAAGTCTTCTCAAGCATGCTTTCCAACAGACTGGGAAATTACCTTAATGGCTTTTATGCCATTAAAAGTGGCTTTTGACATCCAAATATGACAACTTTCTGTGTTTATTATGAAGTAACTCATGGAAGAAAAGCTAAAAGAGAAAGAGTTGCTTAAGCAATGACAACATGCTTTACAAATGCCAGGAACATAACATTCCAGTCCTTTTGCATAGATCAGTAAGAGCTGAAGATCTAAGAAAAGATTTTCAATTTAGGAGGAGCAGTGCTTCAAACAGAATTGTAAGAAGATTTTTTGTTGTTGTTCTATTTTCAGTGAGATATATGGTTAGTTAATAATGTTTTATAGATTTCAAACCAATACAAATAGATTTTTCAGAAGTTTGTGTGCTGGAACTTTGAGTTGGCTTTGTTTGTAGGGGAAAAGCAAACCTTTGTAATCATAGTAATAATAAAATCATTGGATTTTTCATTAACATTAGGATATTTTACTTGTTTTTTATTTGAGAAATCTGATATTTTCAGTTTTTGTTTTAAGCTGTGGAAAACAAATTTATAAAGCAGAATTGAAAAAATTAAGAAAAAAGGAAAAAAGGTTTTTTGCAAAACAGTTGTTCTTTCGTAGGTTTTCATTGCATTATTTCATAGGAGCAGAAAATACTTAATGCTTTTGTAGAACATTCATTTGACAAAACCCAATACATTAAAAAAAGGCTTATGAATTTTATTTTAATTAAAAACATTTGTGAACTGATTTACGTGTTCCATCTGTAGTTAATTATGAGATTAAAATTTACTGCAGTATGATTGAAATTTAAAGACAACTATCTCTTACCAACATTGTTGAAGAAAATTGGAGATCATACTATTTTTTTGAACAGATTTTTTTTCCCCTGGAGGTTTGTTTATTTCTTTATCTTGATAATAAAGACCTATACAATATGTAAAAACATGATTGAATTTCATTATTAAAGCAAGGTTTGTGGCTTTTTTGCCTCCGAAGCATACGTAGCAGTTTCATTAGGAAAGTGCAAATCACAGCAGATTAAGGTAGTTAAAGACTGCATTCAATAATTAAGCAGTGTGAGAAGCAGTGTTTCCTGCAGAGTGCATTCTCCTCAAATATGCTTCTTCAAATTCAGTATTTGCAGTTTGTGCTAAAAAGGAAATAATGGATGGCACTTAAGTTTTGTTGTAAGTAAGGCAAGACGTCTGTAAGGTGGATTTCTTATTAGCTGTGAATGATGTGGGAGATTACAGAATAAGGAAGCATGTAATTTTGGTTAAGAAAATTGCCTGATATTGCCCAGTGTGATTTGCAGCAAACTGCCGGTATCATAGATGTGTGGGCATGTGTGGTCACTTCACTGAGGGACAGTTGTTTGCTGCCTGTTTTTCTTTGAGAACTTCCTTCGTTGTGCTTTTCAGTGACATTAATGGGTTACAGTAAAAGTTGCTTCGTGAGTGAGTGGATTTATACTTACATAGAGTTATGGTTGTATGTAAATGGTTGCTGAGCTTACTTGACAATGGCAATTTTTTCAGTCTTCTGTCAAGGAAAAAACTACATTTCTGAATTTTTAGAAGTTTTTATATTTACATACAAGTTCTTGGGTAATTTGTATTACTTTTATATTTACTCAAGTTAGAGTTGAAACTTTGGACTTTTAAAGTTATTTGGGTAATGTAGTAAACATATTGCTGTTTATAGGATTGTTCAAATGAGTTCTCTTTGCCAACCTTCTATTAACTAATTACATGAAAGAGTTTCTTTTTTTGTCTTTTTTAAATATAGTTTCTGTTAAGAAGTATTAATTTTCAATACTTTAAAAATTCATCCTTGCATATGCAGATACATATACTGTTTTCCTTATCTTTTATATACATTGTAGCCTTTACTGCAGTTGGTTTTTTTCCATCTCCAATATACAGTTCTTTTTAAATCTGTATGAAGTTATAGATTGTTTTTGAAGGCTTTTCCAGTGCTAGAGTGATGGTCCCTAAATAGATTTCTAATCAATCCTATACCTTAACACAGGGAAGGCCTGTGTTCCTGAGGTTTGCTTTAGACTTTTGACCATGCAATGGTTTGCTCTTGTCCCACACTTGGTGTTTTGTCTCTGTGTGTTTGTGGATATGTGTGTTGATGCTTAAAAAAATTAAATGATAAGCACAAACTAGGTAATTAAAAATGCAGTGTGGGAAACAAGTTCAACCTTTAATCTTTCATTTCCTATTCTCCAAGCACCTTTTGGATTTCTCAGGGAATTCGCTTATGAGGCATTCTAAGAAAATACTCATCAGCATCCTGTGCTTGTCATGCATACTGGTTGCTAATTATGAGTCCCATAATTTGGTGTTAAATGCACAACTTCCCTCTGGCAAGCTGTTTTGGTTGACAGCAGCAAACCTATTGAAGTGAGTACTCTGAGAAGAATTTGTGCTGAGCATGGTGTTCATTGTTGCTGAAATCCATTTTGTAAGGAGAGCTGCCATCTTACAAGTTTGAAGGCTCCTGTTTCATAATAATGTCATGCCCAAGGGTGTGGCTTACACTCTTTATTGTAATTTTAAACTGCATTTACTGGCCAGTTTCTCACTTGTGTGTAAGAGGTTCCCAGTCTTGTATTTGGTGTTCTGCAAGTTCAGTGGGTCAAAGACCTGTTGGTGACACCAGGTTTACTTAATTCTCCTTTGTACCCTGTTTTGGTCATAGAGCTTCTGAAGTACTAAAGATATTTTTCTGCTTACTCCTGTCTGACTTGTGGAGCGGTAATCTCAGACTGCAGCCTATGAGGAACCAATGTCTTTTGTTTAATTTGCAACACGAACTGAGAATTTCCTTTTTCCAAATAAATTTATTATCCTTAAAAGGTGGTCTATTTTTGTGTAGATATGTGCAGTGGGTTATGAGTATAAATGAAGGGCACATTCTGGATTATTTAGTGTGGAGTATAAAAAGATACTTGCCATTAAAATCCAGCCAAGAAAAAGCCTGACCGGAAAAAATCTTACTGGCAAACAATGTAGGCCCATTAAAGGAAGTCTCTGAATGATTTACTTATTACTTTCATACAGAATGTAGAATCAGAGAAAAAGTATATGAAGTATTTACTCTTTTGTGATAAAGGAAATAGAGAATACTTGCAGTATCACACATTAGTTTTGATGAGCATAAAGGTTCAGTCCACAATCAAGTTTACAGTGTTTTTGGACAGGATGGTTTACCTTGCTCTCCAGGTCAAAGGAGATTGTAACAGTCACCATGTGCAGTAAAACTATTTAGAGAATTAATATTAATAAAACATAATGATTAATGTTTGAAACATCTGTCATACTAATGTATAAAGATATTTGTCTTCCTATTGCATCTGAGGGAAGTTGTGGCAGATCAACTTTAAACAATGTAAGATTATTAACTGTTAAAATAGACAAGTCATCAATACCTCATCATGTGAGAAACACGACTTGTTATAGGGGAATATTTGAAATGCAGTAAGATCATGTTTACCTAAGCCTGGACTGATGATATGATTAAGTTTTATTTTTTTTTAATTTTGCCTTTGTGACTGCAGTACCACAAAGAAAGGGAAGGTTTTGCTTTGGTGGTTAATCCTTAACAGCTCAAGAGCTATTTCTGTCAAGATTAATATGTAATTAGGACTTTTCCAATGAGAGCTATTGATATGGTTATGTACCTATTTAATTGGGCAGTTGTTACTGAAAGAATTTACATTTAAATGCTCTTCTTAGAAAAACATTGCCTTAGTTTGCAGCAGTGACTGAATAGCTGTTTCATAAGGCTTTTTGAAAACTGAGTTTGAAGTGGAATAGGTAAGATCTTCTAGCTGTGGAAATATTACTGTGCACCTCTGCATGCAATCATATGTGTATGATTTCGTACTTTGCATATTTGGGTGGTGACTTTTATGTTAGGTCTACCTGAAGATGCAAGATCTAAACTAGATTACAGTGAAGAAAGCTTTAAACAGACAGGTACCTGTGCATGTGTGGTCAGGATGGTTTCCTTGCACTGCTGCAAGAGATACATGGTTTGGATTTGAGGTATATGGTAATGCTTTTCATACATTAGATGAGAAATACATTTACAAAAATTAGTGCTATAAAAAAAGAGAACAATTAAAAATGTTCAAATAATTAACCGATCTCACGTTCCTATGTATTGTTGTGTATATTGTATATTTTGTATTTTTGTATATGTCAAGAAAAATCATAATTTATTGGTGATCTTGAAGCCTGCTTTGAGCTTCAGCACTGGATCTTCCTTACCCTATTTTGTCCCCTACCTCCCATGCCAGTGGATTCATCTGGGTTTTGCCGATTCTGCATGTTGAGAAACAATTTCAGGATAAAAAGCTATGGTTAAAACATTAATAACACAATTAAATGTCTGTTTCATTAAAAATTTCCCTTTGAGAGTGTATGCTTTTTTAAATAGATGTTTTGTATGAGCTTGCTTAGTGTAGTGAAGTATTAAAGCTATCAAGTTACATTCATTTTTCCCCACTCTATAATGACTGAGTTTTGGTGTTGGTAATAACTTTAGAGAAGCTCTGAATGCAGGTTACCCTTTTGTTGGTTGCATGTGTTTTTACCAATGATTTGTACTGAAAAAGTAAAATTACATCACTCTTTTGGAGAAATCAATTACATCTAAAAGACAGAGATCAGATGTGAACTTAATTTTGACATTCTGAACATTCCATCAAAATCATCCATTAGGCTTAATCTTGTATTAAAACCTACTTTTAACAGAGGCAAGCTGTTCAGCATGTTTATTTTCTACTGTCACTGGAAAATCTGTAAGTAGTTGTAAGTAATATTTTTCTAAATTTTCATTTTATCCTTATGCCTCTGCCTTTGTGAGTGGATCCAGTTAAAGCTGTTTGGAAAAAGTTAAGTCTTCTTGCACTGTGGGAAGTTTCAGAAGCATACCCTGGGAATGAGTAAAGACCAGCTAATACCATGCTTAACAGCAGTGCACATATTCAGATCATAGACTTCATGCTGCAGCAGTTTTCCTCCAGGCAACTGTTTTGCTGTCTTTTACAGTTGCACAGATAACATGATAAAGATCTCCATAGGAAACTGAAGAAAATGAGAAATGTTTGTGTAAGAGTTTGTAATTGGGAAATTTTAGGCAGTGGTCTTTCCCCCCCAGATATTGCACACCATGGCCTGCTATTTCTGTCCATATTAATTTATTCAGTCCTTATATTACCATCCATTCAGATTTCATTTATTGAAAATAAATTTAAAGTTCTTTAAAACCAGAAATTTCAATTATGTTCCCAAGAACAAATAATATCTTATGTACTTTTGGGATGGTTATTTTATTGTTTTTGCTTCTGTTGTTTTTCCTGAAATCCCTTGTGCTCTTTCTTTCTAAAGTTTTCTAGTTTGTTTCTTTCTTCATCCAAGTAAGAAAAAAAAAGAAAAAGATAGCAGCATGGAGCTTGATTTCTTTCCCCCCTAAAACTGCATGGAAAAAAAGAAAAAAGGCGTTTTGCACTATCTGAATACCTAAATAAATGAATAAATGTTCAATATGTAGATTATGATTTTGTATAGCATTCTGCCAATCAAATGTTCCTTAATTGGAGCTTGTTGTCAAAATGGATGGCCTTTTTAATTTAAATTGTACTGTGGAAAAGGGTCATTTGGATATTCAGTGTCAGTTTTAAACTTCCTCAATAAAGTGTAGCAATTAAGGTGAATTGGTGCAGCAGAAACCATTGCACATCACTGAGCACTTGCTTGTTTGTGACCTTGCTTTTGAGATGCTGTGCCATCTTTATTAGAATAGTTCTTGGGTGCTTCCACAGTGTAGCTCCTTGTTCCAGCATACACCACATTTGAATCAAAAAGTGCCAGTTAATATAACACATCAAAAAATATACATCTTAGCTGATTTAATGAAACTGTACTTTAATCTAGCTCCAAGTAATTAGACTTACTCATTGAAATACTTGGTTGCAGAATTTTAAGCTAAAGTTTGACGTGGTTGTTTTACATAGGGCAAATACTGCTAGGGTATAATAGAGATACAATTGAGTTGTCTTAAACACTTAATTAGATTTCATTTCAAAACTTTAATATCTGACTTTAGAAGAGGTGACTTAGTGATGCATTAAAGCACAATGGTATTGAAATTTGGTCTAGAAGTAGCTTATACATTTAAAAAACATATAAAAGATCTTGAATAATTGCTTTCCATTTAAGAGGCTTATGAAAATGCTGAAGATCAGCCTGTTTAAGCCACAGAGAAGCAAAATGTTCTTGGATATCTCTGCAGAGGGGAGAGACAAAACAAGACAGCTGGACAAGTACTTCCTAAAAGTGCTATTTTAATGTCTGTATTGGCTGAGCATGTGATTCTGTGACATTATAATTTGGGACTGTGGATTCCTTCAGTGAAGAAAGATTCCTAAAAGCTGTCTATATCTGTTGCTTTATAGGATTACCCTGGTTAGAGTAGAGAGAACTTGATAATATTTGCCTTTCTGTATCTAACTTTCTATAACTAACTTGTTGTTGTTCCCTGTGGAATAATGAGAATTTTACTTAGAGTAGTGAATTTATGCCAGACCTGTGTTCTTTTCAGAAAGGCCTGTCCTGACTTTGTCTTTGTGCTTAGGGAACATACCTCTGATGAACTGTAATTCAAACCGTTGAAAGATACTTATTAAAAGCTATATTGTATTTTCTGGGGAAAAAAAAATTGGTCATTCTAATTTGATAATCCATCTTTTTTAGAACAATCAGAATCTAGTTTTTACAAAATATTAATGCTGGAGTGTCATTGCTGTGCAAGTGGCTTCATTCAGCCTACCTTCACAAACTGGCATGGTTTTCTCACAGCTTTTTGCAGGTAGTTCAGTCACAGGATGGCAAATCTTTTGGTGGATGTTGAAAGTTTTACTGCAGCTAAGTTTCGACTTGCACAATTTAGAGGTCTCCATTCTGAGGCAATCCTTTTAAGAGCAAATTATAGCTAATACTGAGGAACAAGATTTTTTTTTTTATGTGATTCATTTGATTTATTTATCTTTCTGGTTTAGAACAAGTCAGGTGGTATTCTGTCACTTCATGTTCTTTTGTGTTGGCAGTGAAGGGAGTTGAAGATACCCACCTTCGATGGTTATGTGCATCTCCAGCTTTTTTGTTGGTTTAAATTCTGGTGTGAGAATATAGTGTGAAATGGTAGATTTTGAAAGAGAAAGACAAAAACAAGGTAAGATAAGAAAGATGAGAAAGAGAAGATAAAAAGTCTCTTTTCATTTGTTACCTTTTCATGCCCACGTGTAGAAGAGTTATTGTGGCTATGGTTTATTTTTGCTACACTTTTGTTCAGAAATGTGATAGCAGTGTGACAAAAAAGAAAAGGTGCTCCAAGGCAGAAAATTTGCATTGTCTAAGTGGTTTTAATCTCGTTCTTTCAGCAAATGTTTAGTGGAGGAGGGCCTAAAGACTTCATTCAAAGGGAAGAAAGTTCAGTATATGTTTGTGTTTTATATAAATATGAGGAACTCTGGTACATTTATTATTTTTTGTGCCAGTGTAGTGAGGCAGAGTGAGAATGGGTTGCTTCTTATTTTGCCATTCAAAGTATGAAAATGAAAATTTAAAATATTAAGTAGAATTTTTTTTCCACTGGGGCACTGGTTTATGGAAATATAATAAACTGTATAACTATAAGACATTTCTGTGAGTTAACATGTATAAGATATACCAATTTTTTTCTCCTCCTGTAGAGGATACATTATTAATTTTCTTTTCTATCTGGAAAAGTTTTTCTTGTCTAAACTCATGTGGATATTTATCCTTAATTTTAATTTCTGAACTGTTATAAAGGGCTTCTCTGGTGAAAATTGAGGAGTTGTCTTGTTTAAAATCTCAAGGTAGATCAAGTTGCAGGTAGACAGAGTTAAATACTTAATACTGATGTTTTTCACAGGTTCATATGAAACGTCATCTTAAATTGACTTTTCTTTGTCCATGTTAATTGTAGTTATTACAGAAGAGTAAGTACTCAGTAATTTTTCTGTTAGTGGACTTAGTAATGGCCATGTTGATATGTCTTTGCTACTTTTTCTGGACTCTCAGGGACCCTTCTGTTGTCATTTTTTTTGAGCTGCATAGCTGGCATTGGAATTTGGATTAATTTTGCCAAATGTACATCACCATAGCTACTTGTCTAATCTGAGTTAGGTTTCTTCATTGCTCAATGTTTTGGTTCTCTTACTGATGCTGACCTGTTTGCCTTCCTTTAATCCTTTGTTGTTATCTCCATTGTATTCAAGCATTTTTGCCATGAAAATACTTTTATATTATGCTAGGCTCTTCCCTTAACATGTTTTTTGGTTTTTTTGTTTGTTTGTTTGTTTGTTTTTGTGGGGGGATTCAGTTGAATAAGTGAAATGAAGACAGACTTGTTCTAGGACCTGTCTTTAATGAGAGGAGTCTTAATAGAGAAAGTGATGGGACCTGAACAGAGAGGGGGAGCATAAGCTCCCACTTACTGCCAATGCTGCCCCCAGTTTCCATAGAGAATTGAGAGAATTTGCTGTCCATTGTGGGGCATCATCCTCCTTTTTATTGGAGGAATATGCTGCTGACAAAGAGGAAAGAGTTTCTTTCTCCTCACAAAAGGTGTGCTATTAAAAAAACTTGGTTTTGCAGTCTGCTGCTCAATTATTGTTTTGAAAGGCAATGTAATATCTGAGTTTATTATATAGGGTATTTGAAATATGTCAAATACTTGTTTATCTGCTTTTAGAAACTGGATTTGTGAAACTATACTCCAATGCCAAGGTAGCATTCCTTTAATTACCAGTGACTACTGGTCCATTGTTTACAAGCCTGCCACCTCTGAGACCAACCCATGCTGTTATTTTATAGAATCTGCTGCAATCCCATGTTTTATTTAGCAGATTTCCCTAGTAAGGAAATATCTTAAGTAACATGTTATTAGCACAACCTAATCTTCTTGTTCTACAGCTATTAATATTTCACAATCCAAAACCAGTGATCCCTTAGAAGACGTACACCTACATTAGACACCAATGCAAACAAGAATACTTTGGTAACACCTGGCTCCCAGTGTCAACCAGTAGTGGTAAAATCACTCGTATATTAAAATTGTTTTAAAACATATACAGTGATAATATTTATTACCAATTGACAAATAAATCCTTTGAGGTAGCATAATGAAATGTGACAAAGATGTACTTAGGCATCTCTAATTACATACTGCAAAACTACAAGACAGGTAACAGAGGAGCTTTAAGATAGTATATATTCTTGGTTTTCTCTTTTTATTCTGTGCTACCTTGCAGTTGTGTAATGGAGGAAATTCCTTTCTTAGTATACCGTGCACAGTTTAAGCAGAATTAATCTCTTCTGCACCTCCCTCTCCTTGAGAATAAACCAGGACTTGTACAGATGCTTCTTTCATACTCATTTTGATACAGTAAGACACTGTGAGCTGCTGCAAAAAGGAAGCTACAGCTACTCAGAGCCTTCACAGGTCATGTTAAACTCTCTTCTGGAGCTGTAGGGGAACTTTGGGTGTTAGGTGGCAGGTCAGCACATTCTGTTTCCTTTCAAAATTGATTAATTCAGATGCTCTGCCTTAAAAAGACAATATGAAATTTTAGTTCATGTTGAAGTGTGAATTTCTTTTTGCCACACTTATGTGGAAGACTCAGTTTCCATGAATTAGATGTCATTTGGATTCTGTGCTTTTCCAGTGCTGAGAAACACAGAGTTTTTTGGGGGGGGGTGGAGAATGGGAATCATCTGTTTTCTGTTGTCTGATTTCCTTCTAATTCCAAATGCTTGCCTAAAAAACAAATCCTCCTTGAAAAGCTGTAGTCTGCTTTCTAAATAAATTTCAGTGGTTTTCTAAAAAGTATTTTCCAGGGCTTTTTCTTCTGTGAAGACTGGCAACATATTTGCACATTCTGCACTTGATGCAAACGTAGTCATCTTCTTCAGGAATTGTTCATATATAGCTTGAGGGCTCTCAAAATGCTTCTGATCCTTTTTCAGGTGTGAAATGTTTAGAATAAAGTAATTTATTATATATTAATTCTGGTTAACCAGGCATGATTTGAGATTTTCACAGTCTGCAAGAAATTAAGTATTCATTAACATTTAAAGCCGTTAGATGACAGAGTTGAGCAATAAATGATTCATTTAGTCCCTGTTAAAGTAAATGTGCATTGAAGTTTCTGACTAGAAGATAAGTGGCGGCTGTCTTTGTTTTCAATTATTTTCCTCACTCTTGCTTTATTTATTCTGTGCACTTCATTGACTTGTCTTTCTCTCTCTTTTCCTGAAACAGAAGAAGAAGAAGTGGAAAATTTTGATGTTTCCAGTCTGCCTGAAGAAGTGCTGGAGAACATAGAAGCTGACAGTTACTGGTGCATGAGCAAGTTGCTTGATGGCATTCAGGTAAATTGATTTTTCCTGTGTGTAAGTAGTGGAGTTAACTGATTAATGTCATGACTGTGAACTACTTTAAGGTTGAAAAAGAGTACATCTGTGAAAAACGGGAGAAGTCAATTTTCCCAATGGAGAAATCCACTGCTACTTTGGCAGAAAGGAAAGAAAGGAAAAGGAAAAATAACTCATGCAACTTCTCTTCACCAAAATGTCTGCATGTTTCATTGTGATATGATGTTCTAGAGCAGAACTGAAATCTCCAGTTCTAGGGGCATGTTTTGCACTTCTGTCACCAAGCATGAAGAATGTTTGCTCTGGATCTCACTGAGGTGATGAAAAACTGGCTCATTTATTAATTTTCAAGTTATTTATATAGCAATGTATAAGTGATTGGTGTCTTAATAGTTCCTGAAATTATCTTCATATTTTTAAAATATCCTTTTAAAACTTGATACTTATGTTACTGCACTGAGTTTTTGATTTTTTTTCTATGTGGAGCAGCCATAAATGAAGGCACAATTTTCTGTTACATGCAGTAAGTTCCAGGCTAATAATGGTAGATTTTTGTGTAAATGTTCATGGGCATATAAGTTTATGAAGATTATAAGTATCTACAAGATTTTTTCCTATGACTTACATTTTAATATGAATGTTTCATTGGTTAAGGTACGTTGTGAATTGAAACTTGTAACAAGAGTTAATTTTTGATTGAATTATTATAAAATTGAGTCAAAACCGGAAGTCTTTAACTTCTTTGAAAGTATTTTAAGTGTATTTCTCCTGGTTAAAGATCAAATAGCTCAATGTTTTGTGTAGCATTTTTGAAATGCATAGTCATTTTCTCATGTTGATTCCACTAACAAATGCTGGTTTGCTTAGTTCAATCTCTCAGAACTCCTAAATTTTAAAATACTTGACCACATAGCAAAAATATGTGAAAAGTTATAAGGAAAAAAAGTGAGAACTTGAAATCTACTGGAAAGGAAGAAAGCTAGGTAAAGAAATGCAAACCTTCCAGTTGTTTTTCCTGTTCCTGTAACATCATCTGTCACTGGCCTGCTGCTCTATTTTTTTTCTAGGAAAGGAAGGTCACAGCTTAGATAATTCCTTCTTAAAATTCTGTTTTCATAGAAAACCATCAAGCACTGATAAGCAAAATATGGAAACTAATTGCAATGGAATTAAACTGTGTTGATGAAAATTTAAACTGTTATATAAATGGAATGGTGTTGGATGTACTCAAGGATGCACTCATCTATCAAAAGCAGGCTTGAAAGATTATTCTAGTGGTGTGACTAATGATACAGTTAATTCAGTGCAACTGCAGTGCTGCTGAAAGAAAAGGGTTTCTTGTTTTTCTTCTCTCATTCATCTCTTTTGTTTCCTTTTTGTGATGATACTGCTTTACTTACCAGATAAAACAGTCATGCAGTTACAGGTTGAGTTGGTTGGAAGAACTGACCCTGTGGAGAAGGACTTGGGGTACTGGTGGGCATGACTGGCAATGTGCACTTGCAGCCCAGAAGGCCAATCCTGGGCTGGGCACATCCAAAGTGGCGAGGGTGGGGATTCTGCTCCTCTACTCTGCCCTTGTGAGAGCCCACCTGGAGCACTGGAGCCATTTCAGGGATCCCCAGTACAGGACAGTCATGGACCTGTTGGAGTGGGTCCAGAGGAAGGCCATGAAGATGCTCAGAGGGCTGGAGCATCTCTCCTATGAGGAAAGGCTGAGAAGGTTGTGATTGTTCAGCCTGGAGAAGAGAAGGCTCTGGGGAGACATTACTGTGACCTTTCAGTACTTAAAGGGGGCTTTTAAGAGAGCTGGAGAGAGGCTTTTTGCCAGGGCCTGTGGCAGGACAAGGGACAACGTTTCAAACTGAGAGTAGATTCAGATTGGACATAAGGAGTACATTTTCTGTGACGAGGGAGCCCGAAGAAGTTGTGGATGTCCCCTTCCTGGAAGCGTTCAAGGTCAGGTTGGATGTGGCTTTAAACAGCCTGATCTAGCTGAAGCTGTCCCTGTGCATGGCAGGACATTTGGACTACATGAATTTTGAGATTCCCAAGGAGTTCATTGTGTGCTATGGTTCTAGGTGACTTGCATTCTGGATGCACAATCATTTCTCTCTGAAAATGTGGCATAAGAGACTCCTGTATGTGATAGTTGTGTCTGAGATGTCTGAATAAACTGTACAGGGATTTTAGAGTAGAAGAGGAGTGACATGTGGTAATAACTGCAATCAAAAAAATCTCTTCAGAATATTTACATTATTTTATTCATCAATATAGGCTTCCATTTGATGTTGCCCTACCACAATGGGGTAAGTTTAAACATTGCTGTTTGATAACAGGGTCATCATGTGAAATTTTTGGCTAATATGAGCTAGATACATTTTTTGTGTGTTTTGGCTTTTCAGTGCATAAGAGTGTAATGGAAGAATTATTGTATGATTGATTTGATTATTATTCTTAACAAAAACCTCATTTATTTTTCCAATGCATCCAGACTGCCTCATTTTCTTGAGTCCAGAATTGTCAAAGGTGTTATTAAGACATATGTATTTCTTGCTTGAGTTTTGCTACACATAGTATCTATTATTTCTTTATTCCTCACTCATCTTACCTCCCTCCCTTATGTATCTAATGTGACTCTGTGTATTTTTAGTAGAAGAATGCGTCTTTGAACCACAGAGACCTATGGAATAAAGAGTAGGAGTTGGCATTGGGCATCAGGACAATCACTTCCTGACATGCATACACTTCTTAGCTGAGAGAAGAAATAAAAAACTTCTTCAAATCATCTGTTGCTTTAGCAGATTCCCTTGTGCTATTTTTTTGTCATCTGGAAGTTCCTATGCAAGTATATTTTGGCTTCAGCTTTTGCAGAACTTTTCCCGTAGTTAATGTTAGATCTTGCATGATAGTTTAATCTATTTTTTGCTATTAGATTACTTTGCATCTTTTTCTGTATTAGTTGTCTCTAGGTTTTAGGCTTCTAAGTGACTGCACATGTATCATATCACTGATTAAAATTTTAAAAATTAATCTAACAGAAATACTAGGAGATGTTTTTAATATAAATTTTTCTCTCTAAAATATCAGTTAATCTTGTAATCTGTAGCTCTATATACAGTTTTATAGCAGTCAGTTTTGGATGATTATGTGTGTAATGGTCTTGTTCAGTGCTTCATGATTCTGTGCTTTAATTTTTTCTTTCGTTTTTGTCCCAGAAAGTCTGTGCCTCACTGCAATTGATTCTTATTTATTTCAGGAAGACAAATGAGAACTTCTAAAATCATAAGAACATAGGATAATTCTGCTCAAAGTAGGATAAGCTCTGAGGTCAGATCAAGTTTCTCAAGGCTTTGTCCAGTGGGGTCTTACACCTTTCAAGCATGGAGACTTCACAGTCTCTGGGGTTAACCTATTGCAGTGCTTGCTCGTTCTCATATTGAAGTTTCTCCCCAATAATCAGATGGAGTGCTTTTTGTCTCTTATCTTCCCACTGTGCACCACTATTAAAAATGAAGGTCTGTCATCTTGATAACCTAGGTTTTATGAGGCTGCTATTAGGTGCTTCTGGAGCTGCCTTTTCTTCGGGCTGAACAACTCCAGTTTCTCCAGCCTCTCACAGAGCTTGTGTTCGTACCTCTGAGCATCATGGTGACCATTTTACTCTTCCTTCAGTTTATTCACATTTTTGTTGTATCAGGTTCCCTAAAATTGGATGTGGTATTCTAGATATGGTCTTAAAATACGAGAAATTTTTTTAAACATTTGAAGGAAAATCTACACAGTAAAGATGATTGAACTCTGGAACTGTTTGCTCAGAGAGGTTGTAGAATCCTCATCCTGGAAGTTCAAACCCTGAGTCCACGTGGCCTTGAGCAGCTTGCTCCAGGTGATTCTGTTTTGGGCAGTGCTTGGACTTAGATGGCCTCCAGAGGTCCCTGCCCTGCTCTGTGATTCCACAATGAGTGCTGAGAGGGAATAGTCACTTCCCTTCATCTACTGGGCCAGGAGCTGCTGGTCAGCTTTGCTGCCAGCACTTGCCAGTGACTCAGTCTCAGCTTTCTGTCTGCTGAGATTTCAGGTCCTTTTCCATAGAACTCGTCTCCAGCCTGTATTCTTGCAAGATGTGCTGATTTATAAAAACCTACATCTGAAGGTGTGTGTGGCCATATGCAAAATAAATCTTCCATGCACGTGATAAAGCTGGTTGTCTTCAGAACAATTTTAAACTGTAGGTGATGCATGAGCATTTTTGCATTTTCATCTGTGGCTGTGCATATGGGAAAACTAGAATTATCCCCTGAGTATTTTTTCCATTTAATTAAGTAGACATTCCCGTATATCCAGTATAATTAACTTTTTTTTATTACTTTATCGTCCTTTATAACACTTTCCTCAATAGGGTCTCGTTAACATTCAAGTAAAAAGTTCACATTGATCTGTGCCACCTGAAAATGTAATGTTCATGTATAAAATAGAGTATAACTTTTCATTCCAGGTTCAAGTATACTGGTAATAAAATAACCGAAGGGGAAATGCATGCATTGCATAATGATCTAACCAGATGTATTAAAAGTAGTGCTAAAATATTAATATCATTATTTATCAGGACCTGGTAATTTTTAGAATAAAGGGGAGATAATGAATATCCAGGGACTGGAGTATGCTGGGGCACATATTAGCTATTTCTATGGCTGATGAAATAGCAAGATTTATGACCTTTGAAGGGAATCCTGCAGAGTTCTTTCTCACTCCTGGGTTATGGAAAGTTGTTGGTAACATATGCCTACAGTCTGGATTATGGATGGAGGGATGGATGCTGCTTGGAAAGTGTTTCAGAGGTCTGCTGGATCAAATAAATAACATGAACATGCATTTCAAATGTTGAGAAGTATGTGCAGAAATTAACTCTTCTGAAGATTCTTCACAGGACCTTCCTAAGGTTTATTTAAAGGAAAAATAGGTCAAATATAGCTTTCTTTGTACTTTTCATTAAACTCCTGCAAGACAAGTTTCTTGGTTATATCTGCAATTTATTTGGATAGTTAGTTTAGGACTATGCTAAATTGCTGATCTATTTTCTGTGTGTATTTGCCAAGACAGAAAGATAAAAGGAATATGTACTTTAAGCATCTGCATCTGTCTGTTACCTGTCTATTGTCATGGGAACCCTCTGTCTATTGCATATGTGTTTTCATGCATGGTTCAGGTTTCTGTATCAGACTGCAGGGTCGACCTGTGCAAGTGCAGTGATAGATTGTCTAGGATTTCTGGTAAGCTTAGCTAAATGGAAAAGTAGTCTTTCATCCTGCCTTCGTCAGCTGGACATAGCACAGAAAATGTGGTGTGTTCAGGGAAAATGGGATATGTGATATAACTATCAGAGAGGCAATCTAAAGAGTCTCCACTAACATTGTATAGCTGATACTGAAAGACAGTACTGCAGTCATGCTCCAATTTCTGTATAAACAGATCTTAATGCCAGTCAGAAATGAATGCTTTACAAATGTGGAAGCCTTGTCAGGGATTGTCCAAAATGCTGGCAGCAGTTATTTTTCTATATTGTTCTCTTCAATGTTTCAACTGCATTTTCATGCTGTGTGTCTGTCCCTCCATCTGTGAGTTAGAACTTCTTTATGGTAATAACTGTGTAGTAACTTCCAGTAATCCAGATTGTTCATTGTATGCTAATGTTTTATCCATGTTGAATCCTGAGAATGATAAGACATGGTTGGTTTTTTTCCTGAAGGTATGACTATTCCAAGGAAAAACAATGGTTTGCTTGATAAGAATTGTGCTCTAAAACACTTAAAATAAAAATAATGGCTTTTTGGAAAGTCATAAACACGAGATATTTAATGAGAAACAGGTTCTGCAATTAGGGCAGGCAGTTGTGCCTGTTCAGGGTTCTAGAATGGCTTTTCTTCTAAGGAGAAATGGAATTCACCATTTTTAGTAATCACTTATCAAAGGATTCTCCTAAACAGTATTTTTCTTACTTTAGCTGCATATCATACATGAGACTCAAATGTTCTGGAACATAAGGCTGTCCACAATAGGTGCTTCTATCCAAAATCTATTCTGTCTTTATGCTCAGATGTCTGATCTATTTCTCTTAGTAATCTGTTGGAGCAAATAGTGTTTCATGATGTTTTAAACTTATATTGAAGGACAAGAAAATTTAAAGAAGAGCAAGTTTAGAAATTTTTCTGTAAGCAAGTTTTGCCTACCTTTCTCAATTCAGGCAATTTCTAGTAGTTTGCTTGGTCACTGGAGGACTCATATTCCTCCCCATCAGTTTGAGAAGATTGAGTGCATTACTATGGTACTGTGCATGGATGCCTAGTAAGAATTTCAGAATTGATTTTTAAGTCTACTCTGTTTAATATATGTCTGTGGTTTCCTCCTCTTAGAGTATGTGGTAATGGGTAAACAAGAAAGCCAATACTCAAAACTCCTTTGATATTGAGTTGAATGGAATGGTGTAGATATGACGTTAGATTTTGAAAATTATTTCAAGGGGATTCAGGAGAGCCTGACAATTAGCCACGTGCCTCAGGGAAGTTGGGAGAAAATGTAAAATAAAGAGAATTAATAGTTAAATGATAAAAACCTGTATTATTTAATATTTCCTGTAACTCCTGGAAAGTAGAACAAATATGGCAGCTTTTGGAAGGACTCAGCAAGCCTGTGTACAACTGTATGGTTTAGTTTTATTTCCAAAGTGCATTTTGATAATGTCCTTTTACCAGAAGTTTATAAAAAAGCTAAGCATTCGTGGTAGAAGCATTACCTGTTACCAGAAGGAGAAGGGTTTATATAAGTAGTCCTCAAGAGAAAACATCACTTTGATACTTTTAAAACGTAAATGAGCTTGTGCTCAGTATGCTTTGTGCTGTTCTAATCCCTTTTTTCTGCTCTATTTTGACAAGCTGGCTTGAAAGTTAAAAAAATAATAAGAGAGCAAGAGAAGTGTGATAAGAGGTATAGAACAGTTTCTGGGTGATGGATTATGTTTTCCGGCTTGGATGATTTGGCTAAGTGGAAGAATGTAATAGAAGTTTTAAAAATGATGAGATGGCTAAAGAAGGTGAATAGGGAGTAGTTGCTTTCCATCTCATCTGATGCAAGCCCTTTATAGTATCTCATAATTCTGTGAGTGATATTGTTAAAAAAAAAAGAGTGATTGAGTAACTAAGCTGCTGGGCTACTTGTCAAAGGATGAAAAGCATTTTACATGGGTTTAGAACCTGAACAATTTGAACTGTTGTTGATGAAAAATCTTTAAACAGCTTTAATTACAAAGATACCACTTTGAGTTAGGGAGGTCTCAGCACTGCAAACTGGAAGCTGAAAGAATGCTCCAAGTGCATCACTGCGGGCTTATTGTGCTCCTACCATCCCCTAGAGTAATTTGCTGTTGACTTCTCTTAAAAGGGAAAAGCCAAGGTGTTCTTTTGTTTGGCCCAGTAGCCAATTTTAAGTTTGTAGTAATAAGCTTTAGTTGGTACTTCAGGTAATAGAAAATTGAGGGTGGCAGTAGGATTTATCTTGAAGGTTGTAGTTTGTGTTAAGGACAGGTGTCTTCGGAAGCTCTTAAGGAGCCTGTGTCTCTTTGGAAGCCGATAATGCAGCTTTCCAGCCTGTCACTGAGAGTAAAAATTTCAGGAAGACAATGAATCTATTTGTAATCAACTGATGAAATATGCTGTGCTATCAGTATGCCAGCATAAAAAATATTTTACCTTCTACCTAAAATTTGCAGCATCAGCTTTTGGTACTGTACTTGTTCATATTTATGATTTCTAGCTCCTATCCAGATTTGAACTGTTGTCTGGCCTATGCTGTAATCTGACAATATACCCTGAGCACTTCTGTCATTGGTACTTTAACAGTTTGTATAATTTATATTACATCCAGTTGTGTAGAATTGAGGTTTGATTACACAGACCGGTAGAAAGTTGGATCTTTCGTTCTGAGGTTATGGATACTATTTTAGTATGAGAATCAGTACCTACATTTCTATAAGCTGTTGCTTTTTTTCATGCTGTTATGTAGGAATAAGTAAGATATTGTTTTGCATGTAAAAAATTTGGACTGCAATGCTTTGTAAATCTTTTTCCTACTACTTAGGAAATTTTACATTTTCAAAACTCAGGCTTAATAATTACAAAGGCTGACGGAGCTTTTCTTCTAAAGGAAGTGTCTTGGAGTAATTATGGGACATGCTATGGACTGTTCTAACAGCATAGTGCAGCACAGCAGTGTGTTTGTTCTTGTGCATGCACACTCTATCCTGAACTGTATTTGACTGAATTTGCATTATAATCTCTGTCTTCAAGAACTGTTTTGGGTAAACTGTGCTTACCACTGAGACTGTTAATATGCATGGTGCCTATCATTATCTAGGGTCATGCTTCCCTCCCTCATGCTCCCACCTTTTTGCATAACTTAGAGAGCAAGATGAACCAAAATTTTTAATAGGAGTTTGCTTAGAGAATTCAGAAATATGTGATTGAAGTGCTTAAATGAGTAGGAAAAAAAAAAAAAGAATTCACAAGATCTTTTTCTGACATAATGTGGATAAGAAAACTTTTTTCTTTCAGTTGTCATTTCTTCATGTGAATCTACACTTGAACATACTAAATTGATGCATAGGAATTATTAAATATACATCAGTAGAGAAAATAGACATCTATGTCTATATGTCCATATGGTATATATGGATTGCTTAATGTATGCTCTATATTTGAAAGCTCTGATCTGATTGCTAAATCCTTATTAAAATGAACAAACAGCACCTGAAGACTTTGTGCCAAAACTTTCCATTTGCTTCTGTAAATGGTTCTGATATTTTCTTCAGTACTTTGTTGGTTGAAAGAGTGTGTATGACCTGAAAAGATGAGAAGCATTGTGCCTATGCCTCTGCTTGGCTGCAGTCATTGTGTCAAATTATTGACAGTGTTTTTTCTTGTAGTTTGGCTAGCTCTGTTTCACTTTCATGATGACATGAAAGATTGTTTTCCTTTCCTCTTCAGCTTGCTACTTCTAATCTTAAAATTATCCCATCATCACCTATTTCAAGAAAAAGATGTGGGATTTTCTTAATCTAATGCCTGAAGTCTCTCTCTCCCCCTGTCTCAGAGTACAGTCCCAGTTAAATTTATTCTGTGCATTTTTTTCAAGTTTCTTCCATTTAGAATTTTTCTATCCTTAAAAAAATGTAAAGAATTACCTAATACATTTAAAAATGTTTAGTGAAGTCTATAATTTTAGTATTTTATTTTAAATTGTAACAACTAGGTTTTGAGAAATCCTGCCGGACATAGTTGTAGTTGCAGGGAAGTAAAGTGGTTATACCAGCTTCTACAGAATAAGTACAGAATACTAACACAAAAATTTGAAGCTGATGCAAGTTTAGCTCTCTTGTGACATTATGAAGTCTTAACCTTCTGTACTGTAAGGTGAAACTAATTATGTGTCAATCTGAACCAGATATTATAACCATTCAGCTGTGAAGTAGGTTAGCATAGTTCACTGAAAGTGTGTTGGAAGCTCTCTGAGCAGAACGTCAAGGAATTTAGATATTGCATACCAGTGCTTGAATTTTTATGTTTATCTTGGATTCTGCTGTGTATTCATGCATAGTTTGTCATATGTGAATGCTTACTGGAAAGTGTAAAGAACAGTGTTTAGAAATCACAGAAATTTTATGTGAACTCTTTGCTACAGATCTGTTGAAGCAAGATAATCCTTTTCTCTGTTATTTACAACTTTTTCAGAGTTTGTCTTTTGCTCAAGATCAATGGCCAAATTCAAATGAGGAAATACAACAAAATTTTTCAGGATGAGTGATGAAATATTCTTGTGAGGACCCACAACTGTGAAGGGGAATAGGTGGGAGAGTTGAATACTGAACATTTTCTGTGAAAGTTAGCAGAGAACTTGTATTGGGTGTATGTGGCAAGGTTTTCAAAGCAGGGGACCTGCAATGGTGTCTTCTGTGAAAGAGGCCCTGTATTGCACAGAGCCGGTTCAGCCACCTCCCAGATGGACCTGTTGGTGATTCTGGTTGTTACCTCTGTGGTAATGTATTTAAGAAAGGGTAAAAAACACTGTGCAGCAGTGAGACGGGAATGAGGAAATATGGGAGAAATGCCCTGCAGACACCAAGGTTAGGGAAGAAGGGGCAGAAGGTGCTTCAGGCACGGGAGCAGAGGTTGCCCTGTGGCCCATGGTGAGGCAGCTGTGCCTCTGCAGCCCAAGGAGGTCCATGGTAGATCTGAGGTCCACCTGCAGCCCCCCTGGAGGACCCCACACTGGAGCAGGTGGAGATGCCGTGATGGAAGCTGCAGCCTGTGGAAAGGAGCCCACCCAGGAGCAGGCTTTTTTGGCAGGATGTATGGCTCATGGGGAGCAGCAGAGATGAAGTGTTATGAACTGACCACAACTCCTGTTCCCCGTTCCTCTTTAACTCTTGGTGGACAGGAGGTAGAAGTGTTGGGAATAAAGTTGAATCAAATTTTGAAGCTGGTGTTGCCAATGAAATTGAATGATAGAGGAATTAAAATCTCAGCCACTGTACTCCAATGTTGCCTTGAGCAATAATTCATAAATTTTGTGAGTTTGATGTGTTTTTTCTGTAACTGTTTTACTGGCTTTTTCCTCCACTTACAAGCACAAAAGGAGCAAGAATAGTGGATAACAGAATACCTTTTATGTCTACAAAGTCCTTCTCAGAGTTTCACAAACTCCAGAAAGTCAACTACAAGTGTCATAGAAGGGGATAGGTGTTGCCCTGAGTTTTTGCGGTTTTCATTCTTCTGTAACTGTTTCTCATACATTCTCTGTAAACATATCCATGTTTTTGTAACAGTAGTTTATTGTTTGCATTCCTTTCTCCTGGGCGGTGAAGTTTGATGGATATTTCCTTTGACCAGTGTGATTGAGGGGCGGCGAGTTGTCCCTCCAATCCACTGTGGTTTCTAAGACACATATAAAATAAACTCAGGCCCATTTTGGGTGGAGTTGTTCGTTACTCCTTTAGCAGGTGTCTGTGTCCTTCTTTTCGTGTCCTTATTGCGACAGATAGGTACAACACAGTTTAATGAGAAGAGAGGACTGGGGGAGCCAGTAAAGATCTTTCCAGTTAGATGAGTCAGCTCAAGTAGAAGAGTGACTCCCAGCTGTGTTCATTTGCAGCTGAAATAATGAACAGAAAAATAAATAGGCAAAAGATCAAATGTAGTGAAAAGCAATTTTACCTGTTTTCAAATCAAGATGGCAGTTTTGGGTTGCATTTCCAGGTTTGTATAGGAGTAAATTAGTCTTTGAGAAAGAAAGTAGTTTCAGATTCATAGATCACAGTCGGGAGCTGCACTACCTGGGGAGAGACTAATGATCAAAGCACAAGTTTTAACTCTGTGTTGACTTTCAGTGTTAAATACAGGAACATTCTTTTACACAGGATCTGTTACAGAGGAAATAATTAAATACCATGTAGCTGTACTTTGAGTGCAGTACTACATCTGGAAACACCAGTTAACTTTCTTTAAATAAATAGAACAGTGTATAAACATTTTGGGGGAAAAAAGTGAATACAGTCTTGGTTGTTAGAGTAGGTTCTATAAAGAAAGTGATTATGATTTCCTAAAGATGCTGTGTCCTGGATATTATCCATGACTAATACAAGAGTGTTTCAGACTTGTATAAAAGGCATGGGTGTTACGAATATGAGAGAGTTTAAATGGGTTTTATTCTCTTGGAGTGGCCTGCACTCCAAAAAAAACTCTCTCTCGTTCTTTAGTTATGATCGATCAGGATTATTATAACGTGGATTGATTTGTTGTAATAGTCACAAGAAAACACATATGAGACCAGAATTTAAGCAAAACTTCTTACTGCACAGGATAAACAAAAATATACCACCAGTAGAATAAAAAGTGCACAATAATAAAGGTACCTGTAGCAAAGAAATGGTAAGGTTAGAAATTAATGTAACTCACCAATTCTTTCAACTTCTGGAAGAGAAGCACAAAAACAACATACTTGACGTCTAAAGTATGTCGGAGAGAACAGTTTGTGCACTTCAAGAAGTAACCAAACTGCTGTCTGATTTTTGGAGCTTACAGTGGTCTTTTATATCGTAAAATCCTTGTGTCTGTCAGTCACTTATCTTAGATATTCTGCCTTCCCAGCAAAGAGCTCACAGCTGGCGCCAAGAACTTTAGGGGCAGATCTTCCCCTAATCTGTGTATCAGCAGATAAGATTTGGCAGCAGAGGTTGGGGGGTTACACGGTCCTGCCACAATGGGATAGTTTCTTTCTCCCCGAAATGAGATTATGATAGATTTGAATTCTGAGTCTTTCCATTCTTGCAGTTTTGGTGCTTTATTGCACTATAAAAGATGCTCATGTTCTGTTTGAAAAATAATGTCAACAAGCTGAAATGATTGCCTATTTTACTTGGTGATTTCTGTGGAAAATTAAAAAAAATCAGAGAATTATTCTTGCTTCCTCATCCATACTGTTTTGGTTTATACACTGATTTCCAATATGAATAACTGTGAAAAGGCTACTGCTAGACCAGTAGAAAATTTTGCTGTAATTTTTAAAAATAGCTACTCCTGTGATCAGTTAAAAGTGATCAGAGCATATAGTAGATTTTTGATACTGTAAATCCCTTGTTGGCTGATGTACTGTAACTTGCAGAATTATTAGTGTATCATTTTGCCTTGTGAACTTTTAGGCTTCACACTTTACAGCAGTTTTATAGAATTTGGAAATTCAATTGCAATTCAGTTTCATAAATCAAATAAAACCTAAAACAGCCCCATGTAAATATAGTAAAGAAAGTCAGTAACTTATTTGTTTTTAAATAGAAAATCATATCAAGATACATAAAAATGATCTGATAATCTTCTCTTTTCCTCTAAGACCAAGTTAAAATTTGAAATCAAGTCAAGAAAAATTAGTATTTCAATGTCAGTGAAAACTTTTTTAGGATAATTTTTGGCATAGTTACTCAGTTCTCCAACTGATAAAGGATTTACTCAAACAATAGCAGTTGAGACAAAAAATCCTTTACCTTGTTTTTCTGTGTATGGAGTGGTTACACAAAAAAAAAATTCTGCATAACAACGTTCTTTAAAAATATGTATGTGTTATTTTCTTTTCTTGAATCTCTCAAGAACCACAGCAAGACAACTGTAACAAAATGAGTTGAATGGAGGGATTGTTAATTAAATATTCAGAAACATTGCTGTATATTTAAATAATGTCATTATTTAAAAAACTGATCACTTTGGGGTTCAAGCTGAGGTATCTTTCTTGCTCTCATTATTTCAAACTCAAGTCTATATTATAGAGCTGCAATCCACAAATTAAAAATCCATTTAGAGTTAATCCATTCAAACAAATGTGTGCAAATATAATGCCATTTGAGCTGCATAGCTTGTATGTTAGATTTTGATTCATGATATTAACTGTAATCTTGGGTTCAGAACAGTTATGACTACATTGAAACAGACTTTTGATATGCTGCTCCAAGTTATTATTCTGCACTTCTAAAGATCACATTCTTTCTCTGTCTCTGATGATAGGCTAAATTTTCATATTTCCTTCATTATTTGTAGAATTATAAATTTATGAGAAAAAAATCACCTTAAAAATCTCTAGCATGACAGATTTTGACATGTAAGATAGAAGCCTTTTAAAGCTACTTGGGCTTCTGCAATAAAGGAACTTCACTAGATTAGCAAGTAGAGAGCAATTGATGCAGGAACAGCTATATAAAATATACTGTTAGAGGTGGGGGCTCACAGGACTATACAGTTTAATCGTTTACTGTGTTACTGTAGAAGCAGACCTGGGAAATGTAGACACAAAACAGAAACACCATAAGGAAACAGAAAAATATGTGAATTTAGAGAAGTAATTGAAAGAAAATAAACCTTTTTTGCTTTTCTGCAAGTAATATTTGTATGTGGTCTCCTCTTTAGGATAACTACACTTTTGCACAGCCAGGAATTCAGAAGAAAGTGAAGATGTTGGAAGAACTTGTTAGTCGGATTGATGGTAAGTCTCAAAGGCTAAACTAATTTCTAACTGATGTTTCATTCTAAGTGTTTAGTTAAAATGTTTACAAGAAGGCAAGCCACCATCACTGTAGTCATCTGCAATGGTGGGGGAATATCGCCTTCCCCCGGTGAGGTGTCATCATTAGTTTGTGGCACACTGGCCTTTGAGGATCACTGTCGTGTATCATTTAAAAGAAAGCCACTAGAGCATGAGCCACTTTCATTACTTTTTATTAAGGCAATATAATAAAAATTCAATGGCAATTTCTTTGCAGCAGAGTAATGACCACATACAAAAGGCAGCCAGTATTCATTTCACATTAAGCCTCAATGGTGGTTGTAATTCGGGCAAGTCACAGTGATTGTTTATGGTTGTCCTTCGGCACTAGGTTTTGTGCCTTTGTGCATCATTTTGTTATCTGGAATGCCTGCATGATTTCTCTCTGGAATCCAATTAATTATGAACTCTGGAAATAACATCTTTAATTTTATAGATAAATTACAGTATGTGCAGGGGTAATTTTAGATTATGCTTTCATGTTTTTAGCAGCACACTTTGAAATATTTTCTACCTTCATCCTTAAAATAATTCCTTTCATGAAATGCTGACTGTCATATTGCTAGAACAGAGTTTAATTAAATGAAATGCAAGAGATAATGCTTGCCCATTCTAAACACACTCTCTTGATAGTTTGTTAAATTAATGAACAGAGTATTAACAAAATGCTGCCAAGCAGAACCAGGCATATATTTGCAACACTAGCCTGTCAGTGATGACTTAGAAAAAATATTTCTTGTGTAGCTTAATATTTCATAATTTTCTTGAAAACTTTAATTCCCTTTTTTGTTACATATACCGTGAAGGTTTTTTTTGTGCCAGTGCTTGTCATAGGAGATTTTATCTGCTTATATGTACATCCTGAATATTTTATGTCTTTGTGCTTTTCTAGGATATTGAAGTACTTTTAATGATCAAAAACAAAGGGCAGGAGAACAATGTTTGTGTGATATTACACTATAAATTTAAATGTATGCAAAAATTTTTGTTGTAGGTATTTTTTTTAAATGCAAGTGAATAGGAAAAATATAAGGACATATTTCTGTATTTTGGGTAGCTAAGTATTTATACTAAAAATATAGTTAAATTAGTGTATTTTGTTACTTCAGAAATAATCTGACTTCTTCTGTCAATATTGGTGTTTATGTTTCAGAAGCGAATGTATATATATTAAATGCAGTGCATAATTAAAATGCCTAAAATAGACTTGCTTAACTTGGTCAATGAACATTTACATAAACAAATTGTTTAACCAAGATTTTAAAATTAAAAATAGCTTTCTGATTGTCAACTTTATTGTTTGATTTAATAAAAATTTTAAGTACAATACGTTACGGTTTAAAGAAAGTTTAAGGTTTAAAGAAAGAAGGAAATGCTGTAGTCATATTTGCACCTTCAGTGCTTTAGGGACATAGTTAAATAACTTCTCTCAATTACTAGGTTTAAGAAGTATTATTTTTAAAGCTTCACACTTTAAAAAAATGAGACAGTTGTAGCAAATAGTTGCGTCATCTTATACTGTCCTTTGTAACATTCTTTGTAGCTGGAAGTAAAGTGTGGGCTCCTGTTTTTTATCTAATATAAAATAAAGTTGTGAGGACTTTATAATTTTTTTGGTAGTTTTCTGTAGACATCATGAGTGTTTACTAGTAAATATTTGCTGCGATTCTGGCCGAAGCTTTCGGCCCTGCCACGGCACATCTTCTCTTTGTGAGTTCTTTTAACAGACATTTGAGATAAGACACAGTAAAAATACTT
>VZRZ01001706.1:933492-1007441 GCA_013398175.1 Climacteris rufus | reverse complement strand
TGTATTTCTGGGGATCAAAACTTGTTAAAGCAGAAAGAGTGAAATTCTCAGAATTCAGGGTTCCAACAAATATTGATGGAAATTTAGAACTACTTAGGTTATATGGGGCCTCTGGAAGTTAGTGTTCCAAGCCTTTGCCCTTACCTCTCTTGATAACTCTTCTATCTAGTGGGACAGGGCCTACTTAGATCAGGCTGTGCGGAGTCTTGCCCTGTTGAATTTTGAGTGATTCCAGGGGTGGAGATTCTGCCGCTTCTTTGGGTAAAACTGTTGGAAGTGACTACTTCTATTGTAATTTTATTTTTTATATAAATAATTATTTTTTTTGTGGAACTTGTGTCCACTGCCTTTTGTCTCAGTGGACTTCTGAGGAGAATTTGGCTCCATGTTCTCTATGTGCAGCTATTCATGGATTTCTTTTTAAGGCTGAGCAAATCAGCCTTCTTTCATGTGTGAAGTGCTCCAGCTCCCTCTGCCCCCCACTGGGCTCGCTCCTGTGTTACAGTCTGTGCCAGCGTCACAGAATTGGACGTAATGCTGCAGACAATGGTTTCCCAAGTGGCAAATACAGAGGAAGACTCACTTCTTCTTACCTGTTGGCTTCTCTCTTGCTTAGGAAGCCCAACATATGTTTGGCCTTTCTTTCTGCAAGGACACTCTTGGGTACAGACTGTTGTGCACCAGGATCCCCAAGTCCTCTTGGTAGAGCTGCTTTCCATCATGTTGTGCCCAGTCAGAGCTTGTTGAATGAGACTGTTCCATCCCAATAGAGGACACTTGCCTCTCCTGAACTTCAGGAGGTTTCTTAGCCATTCCTTTAGCCTGCCAAGGTTCCTTCAGATAGTAGCCTTCACTTTCAATGTGTCAAGCACTCCTCCCATTCTGGTAACATTCACAAAGTCTACTCTATGCTATCATTAGTTTTTGACAAAGGTATTGACCCCAGTGCTGTCTCCTGAGGGATGCCATGAGTAATTAGCTGTCAATTGGACTTTGTACTGCTGATCACAACCTTTAAAATATAGGGGTTCAGTTAAAAGTTTTAGATAGTAAAGATACCCATTTTTTGATATTCTTTGGGCTGTTTCTTTTTGTCTAGAAGTAACAGTTACTTTCTTTTGCAAGAAAAGCACACCAAAGTATGTGTAAGATTAAAATAAAGTTTTCGTTGTTTATTAGACAATGGTGGTTGTGTACTGCAGTCGTAAACTTTTGTATGCCTCAGCCAAGAGATCCTGAACTTGTTGGCTTGTTGGTGGAATCATGATGTAGTTTGATTGAATATTGTGGTTTACTCTTAATTTCTTTTTGCTTTTGTCTTTTTATATTGAGTTTACTATACTGCAGTTAAAGGGAAATGTATAGTTGATAGTAATTCTGTGGCTTTGTTTTTTTTTAAAAAGCCCCTCATATTTACTGTACTTATCCTAAGTGCTAATTAAGGTTACTGTGCAAGAAAATAATATTCCTGTTGTTAGTGTGTCACATTATTTGCTTGATGCTGGATAACTGCACAGTGAAGAGAATCTTGATGTAGCTGTGTGACTGGATGAAGCTTGTACTGCTTATTTGCTAATAGTAATGGATTACCAGTGTATGAAAGGTGATGCTTGTGCTTTGGAGAGTGCTAATGCATTATGTTAGTGATTCAAGCAACCTTCATTAACCCAGCCTTATGGATCACAACTCCCCTCAAAGTGACTGTCCTTGTGCGTACACTCCAGAACATTGCAGAAGACTTCAAACAGCCAAAATGCTCTCTTAATTTAATCATAATCTCAGACTGCTTAAACTCCAGAAAATAATTTTGATGAATTGTGTTTATTGTAATTTGTTTAGTTTTTTAATAGATTGTTATTATAGATGAGATGGAATGTGAAGATAAAATATTATTCAATCTAATTTGTCTACTTATTATCATTCAGATTTTTCTTGGAATTATATAAAAAAATAAGAGGGAGGATCAATAGGTAGCTCAATAATATAAATAATTTGTTATAACTAATTATCTTTCCTGTAATGCCAGCAGAGCTTCTCTGCTCTAAATCATGAACCATTTCTCATCTTCTGTAAAAGGTCATAGTCACGTGGTGTGCTATATCCACTTTTGCTTCATTTA
Source organism: Climacteris rufus (assembly GCA_013398175.1). NCBI lineage: Eukaryota > Metazoa > Chordata > Aves > Passeriformes > Climacteridae > Climacteris > Climacteris rufus. The sequence continues at coordinate 1,005,322 of VZRZ01001706.1, read as the reverse complement.
GGCTTGAAAGCAGAGACATGATATAGGAATGCCAAGATTAATTCAGGATTTGTGTTTCCAGAATTTACAGGTGCTTAGCACTTGTCTGGTTTCATGCTTGGAAGAGTCTCAACTTCCTCAGTTTACTGTAAGACAACTGGTAATTACATAAGGGTTTGAGGTAGCCATTTGGAGAAGGCTGAACATTTTTAGGTAAAAGCAGTCTGGGGATTTAATAAACATTGATAGAAGATGTTAAAATCGTGTAGCATTCTCTCCAAACTGGCAATAAGGCAGTTCTAGAAAAAAACCCCTAGCCTATTATAATGTTAAATTATTTTTTGTATGTGTTGGCTTCTTATGTTGGCTTCTTACTAGTGTTACAGAAAACTATAAAGGAAGTATTGACAACTCAGTGTAAGTATTCTGTGTCTTGTGTGAGGATAAGTTTGAAAAAACTTTTTCTGCATCTTTTCTAGAACAACTCAGCCCAGGATTTGCATTTGTGTTCTGCACAGTCTGATCTTATTTTTTCTTGTAGTTAAAGAAATTCTGTGTTATTACTGTTTCACATTCTTTGACCAGAAATCACCAATCGCAAGAATTGGCCCTTGAATCTTAGTAACAAGAGATGGAAAAATAAAAGGGCATAAAATGATTAAAATAGTATTTAAAAAAGCTCTTACTGTTGCTGTATATACTTTCCCCTTTCTCCTGAAAATGGAAGTGATGGAAAAATACCTAAGAACATAAGAAGAATGCTGCATTTTAACTTTCTCATAAGGAAGTTTGTCTAGAATTCAGCTACATTTTTCAAAGGTTCAGTATATATTTCAAAATTTCTGTTTCCCTTGTGAATGTGTCTTCTGATTGTCTGTTTTGGAGAGTTACCACAGCTGTTCTTACGAATGATGTTTTCATTGGGACATCTAGTTTATTTCTGTTTTAATGTTGTAAAAAAATTACAAATTTCTTAAGAGGAAAGTATTCTTAGTGCAAAATTGAAGTTATATTTGGATTGCTTCAAAGAATGACTTTTAATAAATACTGAATAGTATTGTTTGGGAAAATGCTTTTAATTATTCCTAGGTGAAATTAAAATGCTATTTCACCTTTTAAAACCGTGTTCTATTAATAATTTTGCAAGTCCTATTTGTCTTATAGCTGTCATGTTTTATATGTATTTTCATTCACATCAAATGACAGACAAATTAGATAATGCCTTATGTCTTAATGTTCTGAGCAAATTAATCTTGACTCCACTAACCATACTTTATTTATGTATTTTTGTCTTGGGTTACAAATATTTTTGTTGGCTACTTATCTGAAGTTCTGTAGATAATGCCACAACTAAGGCTTGTAATAAAATGCTTTCATGTTGTGGCCTTAAATTTGTATTTTGCAGAGTTTTGTATGTGCAGACCAAATTCTTCATGAAATGTAGTCAATTAAAACTTTTTCATTTTTATATGCATTTTTGTTTAACCACAGTGGAAATGCTTATTTAATTGTACCATTCTGTGAACTTATGCTTTGAAATATTTGCTGTAGATATGTCTAAAACGATTGATAAAGTGCTTAATATTTATGTATAATATTGTTTCTTATTTAATTGGAGAGGTTTATAAAACATCCTTCATTAGAATAGGATTAGTACTGCTGGGATTATCCTTTTTAACATCTGAGTTTATTTAAGATCTGTGTGTTTTTTCCAGGCTGCTAAAGTTTTAAATGCCCAGACTTCACCTGGGATTCTTACAGTTTCATTTCTGAATGTTGTGTGGATGTTTTGCAGTCAGCAGGTTCTTGTCCCAGGAGATAAAGGTGTCTGTTCCCATAGAACTGTCCAATGCTTCAAATACAAGCGTTTCATGGTTTGGCTCAGACCTTAATTTCATATGACAAGTTAAGCCAAAAAGTACCTAGAGATACCTAATGAGTAGTTTTAATGCTTCCATAGTTTCTGAAGGACCTTCAGTTTCTCTGCTAATTGAACTTTTTAAACTGCAGAGAAAATTGTTTTGCTTTTTTTCTTTAGGAAAATCCGACTCTCAAAAGGCAAAATATCAACCAAGACTGATAAATTTTCTTATTAATCAGTTTGCTGTTGTTTAATAAGAACTCAGAGAACAAGGGATCTCTTCAATATATGTGATAGATATAGATTAATCAGTTTGGTTTTTAATTTGAATCTTGGGTGTTCACACAATGAACTGATAATGAAACTGTGGTAATAAGTGACATTTGATCTGTCTTAGTTATGTATTCAATCACGCTAATGATTTTTTGGTTGATGGTTAAAGAATGCATAATTGTATGTGCAAAATTATGGTTATGTTTAATGATATTGTAAAACATTTTACTGACACCAATAATTTTGAATTAGGATTGTGTTGAAGTATCTGGAAAAAAAAAGCTGTAATTGCAAGAGTTGCAAAACTGGTACTCTCAGCCATTCAAAAGCATTTTGATTTAGAAATGGACAGCGAATGTATTTAGACCTTACTGCTGCTATTGAGAATGAGTGATTAATAAGGACCTTGTCTCGTGGTCCATCTTTATATGTTAACTTGGTGCTGAAGTGATTTAAAATCTTGTAAGCATTTCATAATTGTTTTAATTAAATTGCACTGTAAAGCTCTTTCTCATTTTAATAAAGCTATTTTATTTAGCTCACTAGTAGTTATTTTATATCTGATTTTATGGTTGTAATTACTGTATTATATTTTAATCCACTTGTAAATGCTGTTCACTGAGCATTATAATTAATTAATATATCTTTTAAATCATATTTTTATGTTTTACCGCAGAGACTATATTTGTATGGTATTACAGAGTTCAGGGATCTTTGCAAGAGTTGAGACTTGACTGTAAAATCATTTGTAAATTCCTGACTGCTGTAAGCACTCTAACTTTTAAATAGACAAAACTTAGTATTTTCATGGCAAATTAAGAAAGGGAAGAAAAAAGATGTTTAACATGACTGGAAATTTAAAAAGTGTTAGGTGTAAACCCTTTTATGAATGCACACAGTTATGATTTAGAAGAACAGGCTAGAGAATTCCAATGATGGTACCTAGAATTAGAACTGTCTCATCAAACATTTTTTTCTGTTGTTTGTTGTGCTTGAAATATTAAGTTTGAGATCCACCTGGAAACACAGGACTTTTTAAAACTTTTAGTTAGAAGGGTAGAGCTTTCTTGATTACTACTAAATGTTTTTCCTAAAATTTTCCTCCACTTGATATTAGTTACCACAGAATTCTTACTTTCATTTGATACCATGAGACAATCAGGCCTTCCCTTCTTCCCTCCTTCCCTCCTCTAGTACTTTTTTTCTTTTGCTTTAATATCAAATGTCTTGGGCTTTTCAGTATTAGAGTATCAACCATGTCTTTTGTGTATGATGAAGACGCTTCTCAGTCATAGCTATGAGCTGTACATTTAGTGAGCTAAATTCAAATAGACCATTATCTTTAAATTGTAGGCAATGAGGAGAATGTAATTTGGTAATATTTCTGAGTTTCTGCCAGTCATATTTTCATTTTTAGGACTTTTAATTGTATTTTTAAATGCTTTTATTGTAATTGTTTACAGTGGAAAATTTTAACCAGTTATAAAAAGTAAACTAAGTCTGGAACGAGATATAATAAACATTTAAATATTTTATTTGGATCTCTACTATTACTTGAAGTGCAGTTATGTATCATAATGAGATCTTGTCTTCAGGTGCACATTTATGATCTTTAGAATGTCTTCTTCAATCATCAGGAACTTCTTTTGTAATTAATGTATATTAATAAAAGTTAATATACATAACTGCTAATAACTCATTACCGAGCTGTAGTCTTGACAGAACTTTTGTTCAGAATTTCACACTGGGGGTTGTAAGCCTTAATCTGCATCTGGCAACATCTGGCATTGAAATTTTACTCCAGACTCTTACCTTTGCATCCCATAAACATACTGGCTTTGAACAATGTAGAAATTATTCAGAAGGAGAGAGAATTAGATTAAAAATCAGCTTTGGGTGGATACAGTACTCAAAAAGAAAGCGGTCGTTGACTGGTGACAAGGTTCTTTCTTCTGAACAGCAAGGTTCAGTGTGTGGGAACTGTAATATGGGAATGGAGTGTACCCTCAATCAGTTTGCACCAACTCAGGTGGGAGTGTTGATCTGCTGCAGGGTAGGAAGACTTTGCAGAGGGATCTGGACAAGCTGTATCAATGGGTCAAGGCCAATTGTATGAGCTTCAACAAGGCCCAGTGCGGTCCTGCTCTTCGGTCACAACAACCCTGGGCAGTGCTGCAGGCTGGGGCGGAGTGGCTGGAAAGCTGCCTGGCAGAAAAGAGCCTGGGGATAGTGGTCAAGAGCTGGATGAGCATGAGCCAGCCTGTGCCCAGGCAGCCAAGGAGGCCAATAGCATCCTGCTCTGGATCAGAAATGGTGTGGCCAGCAGGACCAGGGCACTGATCATACCTCTGTACTTGTCACTGGTGAGGCAGCACTTCGAATCCAGTGTTCAGTTCCGGACCCCTCAGCACAAGAAAGGCATTGAGGTGCTGAAGAGTGTCCAGAGATGGGCAATGCAGCTGATGAAGGGTCTGGAGCACAAGTCTGATGTGGAGTGCCTGAGGGAGCTGCGAGTGTTTAGCCTGGAGAAGAGGGTCTGGGGAGACCTTACCACTCCCTGTAACTGCCTGAAAGGAGGTTGGCACCAGATGGGGGTTGCTCAGTTGATGAAGGGTCTGAGTGACAGGACAAGAGGAAATGACAAGAGGAAGTTGTGTCAGGAGAGGTTTGGACTGTATATCAGGAAAAATTTCTTCGCCAGAAGGATTATCAAGCCCTGGAACAGGCTGCCCAGGGAAGTAGTGGAGTCACCATCCCTGAAGGTAGTTGAAAGATGTTTAGATTTGGCCCTTAGGGACATGGTTTAGTGGTAGGCTTTTCAGTGTTAGGTTAATGGAAGAGTATCAAAACCTTACAGGTCTTTTCCAGGCTAAATAATTATATGATTCAGTGGAAAACAGGAGTGCTAGTGTGTTTCTGTAGCATGTTTTCATACATTAAGGATCAATGCACAAAAATCATTGTGCATGTAATTGGTGATGCCAATACGCTCCTCTGGCAAACATTGGCTTATTATTTTACTTTCCTTTTGCTTTGGTATCAGAGCAGTTACTCTTGTGCTTTCTAAGAAGAATTGTGTGGCTCTTCATGATAAATACTCACTGTTCATCCTTTTGTTGAACTAAAGGCCTCTTTATCAGAGTTTCTTAGCTTACCTGCAGTTCAGATAATTTTTAACAATTAGTGCTTTTTATATTTACAATGAAATATGTATAAAGTATTGATGAAATACAGTTAAAAATGAAGTGCTCATGGTATGAAACATGACTAAAAAATAAACTTTAAGTAATATTCAAAATTTCAAATCTAGGTCAAACATCAGAAAAGACTGCTAGGGTTGCTAGGAATCTTTGAGTAAAGGTGAACACCAAAAGTCTAATGTTCTGAAGTGATGAATTGTACAGATGGATGTGGTGACACCATGCTGTGCCACTGAAATTTGGCAGTTCATGCATAATTTTATATTATTTTGTGATTCCTCTGTTTATGTGTAAGCTTACCTAGGCACTCGTTGTACCAGCATCCCCCTGTCAGGACAGCAGTCGAGTTGTGCTTTAGTACAGGTTATTTCTGTCCTTAACTGTTTATGATTCTATAAACACATAAATTTTAATTTTGATATCAGTAAAACAGCATGAGACACTGACATTGAACATGAAGTGTAAATATTTTATGTATATAGGCTCTTCTGGCATGAGAAGCATCTGTTTAAGGTGGCTAAATGGGATCATTCCAAATAATGTATCCAATAAGTGTATTTAATAAAAATATGAATAGTTATAAGTGTTTTTTATCTACAAGTTACCTATTTTTGACAGTATGCTACTTTGGAATGCATCTCTGTCATGTATTTTATTCTTTATACGGAAGACATCCTTTACTCAAACTTCATGTGTAGATTTATTGAAAGTGTTGGGAAACTTACTAAATATAATGCTTATTTTTTTTTTAATTTTGATTAAAGAGTTATTGTTTTAACTGTAAAATAATTTTGCTATCAGAAACTGCAGTAGAAGTAGTTTTTATAAAATACTTGAAGTCTTAAAGCTGACAATAATTATACATCATCTTGTTCATTGCACATACATGCTTTCATTGAAATGGAAAATTTAGATTTAGATTATGCTGGTCCAAATTACCTTTATCAGCAAATTAGCCTTTCCTTACAATTACTTACAAAGTAGGAAGAATTAGCTTCTTTACTCATTGCATCTTCTATTCCAGGCTTGCACCAATTAGGTATAAAGCACAGAGTTTAGCCATTCATTTTTCAACTTGTTTCGACTAGAAAGCAACTTTCAAGAAATTCATTATGGCCATTTAACAACCATAGCTGAAATATCACAACTGGCACAATTTATTGTTCTTCATTACTTGGTTTCAATGGCTGCAAGCAACCAAATGAAATTTGTTTCTGCGGTGTGAAGAACGAAAATGTTGTGAATTAGTAACTTTACTTAGAAATAAAACTGATTTCTCTTTTTGTATCATGCTTGATGTACTGGATTATCTAATCATAGTAGTCTGCAATGTAGGTATCTAAATGTGATATTCAAAAAATAAATTTAACACAATATCTCACTTCAGTATATTTAACTTGCTGCTAGATTTTTCTAAAGCAAAGGCAGACACAATAGTAATTCAGCATTGGCATGAATAAGTGACCTAATAATGATGCAGTGGGCAGAGAACTGGCAGGGAACAGGGCTCAGAGGGTTGTGGTGAGTGAGGCTACATCTGGCTGGCGAGTATTCACCAGTGATGTCCTTCAAGGTTCAATTCTAAGGCCAGCTCTGTTCAATATTTTTATCAGTGATCTGTATGTTGAATACAGAATCTGGAATCTGGATCAGGAGTTGAATGCACCATTAGCAGGTTTGCAGATGTTACTATACTGGGAGGTGCTGTTGACTCTCTTGAGGGACAAAACGCCTTAGAGGGATCCTGTTAGACTGGAGCATTGGGCAGTCATCAATGATTTATTTAACATTTGAAAATTTAACAAGAACAAGTGATAAGTTCTGCACCCATGATGAAGTAATTCTGAGCACCAGTATAGATTGGGAGAGAAGTGGCTGGAGAACAGCCCTGCAGAAAGGGTTGTGGGGGTGCTGCTTGGCAGCAGCTCAGGAGGAGTCAGCAGTGTGCCCTGGGAGCCAGGAGGACAAATCCGATCCCAGGGTGCATCAAACACAGCATCACCAGCTGGTCAAAAGAGTTGATTATCCCTCTGTATTCAGTGGTGGTGAAGCATCACCTTGAGCACAGTGTGCAGTTCTGGGCTTCACAATTTCAGAATTTGTCTGTATTTATTTATATTGTGGAAGGGTATGACTTTAGGAACATAGATACCAGGTCTGCTGAAGACTGCTTTAGCCACAGATAGATGGAGGCTGACAAGTGCTGTGGAGAAATACCAGTGCTTAATACATTTTCGTTGATGTTTGTTTTCAGTTATCATTGGACACAGGATGTTGTGATAAGTGGACCTTTGGAGTAATGTGTTGTGATGTCTTAGTTTTGAACAAACCCTAATTTATGATGGTTTTTAAAATCTAAAAGATTTCTACCTCTTGTTTCCATATTGAAACATCTGTTTTGTATTGGCTGATGCTTTCATATAGCCACAAAACACATCTTGAACAGCTTAAGTCTATATTATAATTTAGTATCACTTGACTTTTTTTTACCTTAATCTCTAGGTAATGTTTGCTGTAATAGTGCTGCCATACTCTTGGGATTATTTTTAAAAATTAATTTAGTGGTTTAGTACCTTTTTAGATATTTTTGAGACACATGAAATTTGGAAGATAATCATTTGCTCATTGTTTTAGCTGATAATGCACCTCTGTGAATGTGGATGAAGGATGATCTGGGCAGTAAAAATCTCCAAAGAATGTATTTGTATACAGTAAGACAGTAGGATTGTCTTAGTTAGGCTTTAATAAAGACTTCTTCTCATAAATTTGCCCAAAATAACATGCTAGCTTTTCTGCAGTATTTGTCATTTACACTATACTAATGTCATATTTGAGCCTGTTAACAGAATGTCTGTGATCCTTTTTGGAGAAAATTCTGCTAAGTATAGACAAGCCTGTAGAAGATTAGTTCTGTTAGCTCTAGCAATAACTCATGCAAGTGATTATCACAGCTTTCGAATAGTATATGTTCTACAACAAACACAGGTGTGTACAGGTACTGGTTTAGAAACCATTGCACTGGTTTTATTTGCATTTATTTGTAATACTAAGAAATTATTTAAGCTGCAAATTACTGAAGTTTGCTCACTGTATTTCCTACACATTAATGTCACTTCTTTTTTGTTCCAAATGAATGCAACCTTCACATGTCCTTTCCTTATATTTCTTTACCTTCTTAATTTAATACTTTCTTTTTGATTGCAAACATTTTATTTTTGGAGGCTATTATATTATTTGGAAACCATGTTTCTTGTAGTCTTGCCCCAAATAATTTGTAGCCTAAGAAATTAATGAGTATGTATGTACTCACTCATTTCACATTATAACTTTGTGTATTTTTGTGATACATTGTAAAACTCTGAGTTTAATGTTTTCGTAAGATAGTGCAACCCAGACCAGTTATTTAAACCATCTAGTGGCAGAAAATTCAGTCCAGTGTAATGTTTAACTAATTTGTATTTTGGGTGTTTTCATTTGCTTGTGAGAATTTGCATGCACCACCACATTTTATTTCCTTGAGATTGGAGGAGTATTTTATTGTTTTAGACAGTGCACTTGATACTTCAAGGCTTCAGAAAAGTTGCAGTAAAATACTTGTTTATTCTGTCTTCAGAACAAGTTCATAGGCACTTGGATCAGCATGAGGTGAAATACTTGCAATTTGCTTTCCGTTGGATGAATAACTTGCTGATGAGAGAAGTCCCTTTACGGTGTACCATCAGGTTATGGGACACATATCAAGTAAGTACTTTTTAAAACTCCATAACTCTGGTAGTGTGTTTTGGACATATATCTTTGTGAGTGGTTTTTCTTGAACCTTTTGCTTTAGTGTCATCTGAGAATCATTATAATAAGAGAGAAAGTCTTCAATGATCACTACTAATTAGAAACATTTCATGTCTTCAGTCTTCTTGCCCTTCAAAGCCAAGCACTTGATGTCATGATAGTTTATAGTACTAAAATGAACACTCAGTCAACGTTAATGTCAATATTCCCTTCTGTCTCTTCAGAGAAGCGAAACATTGAATTGTGCTTAATCAATGCCCTCCATCAATCCTGAGTTCCAGGCTTCTTATTGCCCATCTACTTAACTACTCAGTCCAATATTAGCTTTCAATCTTCAGTTCTCAGCATTTGTTCTTTGTCATGTCTTCTGTCTTATTGCTTGACCAGACAAAACTCATTATGTTGCTGACCTGTAGCTGTGGTAATTATTTTTCCTCAGTAATTTCTTTTCCTACTGTTAAGAGAAAGAACTGATATTTGAGACAAACTGTTTACCTATTCTTGGTTTTATTTCTTGGTGTCCCAGTAGCTTCTGGTTGCAATTTTTGACTACATGTTTAAACTATATAGTCTTAGCTACTAACTTTGTTGTTGAAGTTAATGGGGGGAGGGAGAAGTAATAATATTTTAAATTCCTTAAGAATTTTCAACTGGATTAGTTAATAACTATGAAACTAACTCATAATTTGTGCCTTGTAAAGAGATGTAGTATCTTTAAATATAATTCTCTTTATATCTTCTCATTATGTTCAAATGTTACTTTAGTTTCATACATGTTAATGCCAGAATGTCGACTTAGACCATCTATCCAGACCTCTAACAGAGGGTGAAGAACTGCTTGCTATTCATTTAATGAGTCCAGTAAGGTGTTTCAGTAAAGTCTGATGGTATCCAAATCTGATAAGAACATGTTAAGAAATGAGAGATCTATCACTTCTACTGTTAATCTGTTCTAAGAAGTGGTATCCTTGCAGAGTTTATTTGGTTGCTCATCTTCAACAAATTTCTGAATTGAACTTGGCTATTTTTGCATCTGAGATCCTATTGCCACCTTTGTTTCATTGCAATGTCTCTTACTCCTTACAGTGATATCTGTTATTACCTGGTGTTTTGTTCTGGTGTAAAATACTTTATAAGACTGTTTGGATAATTTGAAAGATTGAGCTATTTAAATGTTTTACTGTAACTAATTTATTTCCTTTTACATAATTTTTGTTGCTGTTGCTGCAGTATTTCTAGCTCCTGGAGGTTTTTTACCATGCTAATTCTAGCACTGCACTTGGTACCTGATCATTAGCCTTATCTATGTGATAAAATCATGTAAGAGAGCCTCCTTAAGCCAGCTAACCACCCATATGTGCCACCAAAATAGATGTTTTTGCCAGAGTTTCAATTTGAGCTCATTTGTGAGCTATGATTCTATGATTATGTGGAGAAATTTCCTTTGAAAACCAAGTCTGGAGTTAATTTCTCAAACTATTGCCATGCTGAAAGGAACCCTTTCTCGTTGCTAGTCCTTAGGCACCTCTCAAGTTACACTTCAATGGGATTTTTATCCATAATAAGTGTTTCTGATTATTTAATTCTAATTTTTAACAAATTCTGGTATCTTTAAAGTAGTATTTAAAAGCTTAGTACTTAATTCTTTGCATTCTTTGCATGGGATTTCCAAATGTATGTTTTAAATCAAGGTTTCTTATATCTAAATAGCTAAATTGAGTTCTTATACCTAGAGCAAGACTATTTTTCTATATTAAAAACCCTTAAGGAGTAATTCTGTGTTTTAACTCAGCAGGTACAGCAGATCTGTACTGTTTTCTAGGTTTCATTATTTAGCAGATTGTTCTGTATGCATATCTTGTCTAATAATGTATTTAAAAACAGTAAGGATATCTTAATGTAGACACCTCTATTAACAACTCTTTTTCTGAAACAACCTCAAGCAATTCCTCAAGTTGCTAATCACATTTCAGTTGCACTTATCTGATTATCAACCTGTAATATGGATCTGTTCACCCTGATCTGTTCACCATTAAAGTTTGTGCAAAGTTTTTGCTAAAGTGCTAAGCAATAATGTTACAGATTTTTACACAAACAACTTGTCATTAAGCCATTTTGTTGCATGTGATTTCTAACTTAATCATTTAAACTGTATCAGCAGTGCTGCTTTGTGAATGGAAAACACTTCAGAGATGAAATTTGTTCAGCTGGTTGTATGGTCTGATTTTAATTGTAAAGCCTGCTATAGGCCAAAATGTCATTTAGAGATATATTGTCAAAGAAGTTTTTCAGAGGGTTTAGTTATGGATGTACCTGTGATGTTGGATTTGAAAGAGAGGTGTAAAATGAATAAAGGCAAGAAATATAATAGGGGTTCTTACTACAAAAACCAAAAAAGAATTAGTATTCTAGACACAGATGGGAGGAACAAGCCTACTAATAATTTTAAGGGCCAGGTAGATGCAGGACTGATTTTCTCTCTGTACTAAAAGGCTAATGATCCTATTATCAGGCTTGCTTTTGCTATCTCTTGTGTCCCAAAGCAGTAAATTAAGGAAACCTGGGAATTCTGCTTAGTTTTACACAGTTTTTGCTGTCTGCTACTCCAGTCGGTACTTAAGGTGTGCCTTACTGACTTTTACTCTATGGTATTCTTGAACTACTGTAAACAGAAATACTTTTACCTACAGTTTATGTTTGGAAGGGTGAACTATTCACGTTGTAATGTAACACCAGCCACAGCAGGGACTACAGGCATTTATGCCTGCACTGGTGTGAGGGCTTTTGCTCAGACTCTACTTACCTTGTGGCTCTTGGGAAGGGACGGTGCATTTTGAAGGCATTGTTTACAGTCACCTTGAATCCCAGTGTGTGGCATGATTTGGGAATGGTATAGAAGCAATGTCAGAGGGTTCAGGATGAGTGGGACAGTCGTATTCCTTCAGGTGGAAGGAATAGGAAGGCAGGCAGAGCTGTCAGATGCCTTCACGTCTGCACCAGGAGTGCATTCTGGCTCCGTTTCCTGCAGAAATCCAGTGATTAGTGAGCAGTGGTGCCTCTTGAAAGAGAGGATCTCAGAATAATGTTTGCACAGAAAATAAAATTTTCTCTCTTTTGTCTTCATCTCACCCCTTAAAGCCGAAACCATGCCTTGTCTCACCAAGCTGCCTGTTTCCCTCTGTTGCAGTGGAAAAATAAATATTGTGCTGTTTCCAGTTTAAATTCTGGATTAGTCATTCTCACAGCAGGCCCTAGTTTCTCATGAACTGCAATAGAGGGTTTTCAGGGGAATAATAGCACACTTAAATAGTCTGCTGTTGTATATTTCCTAGTGTGACAGATAACTGCTGTTGGCTGGAGGTGTTAGAACTGCATTCTCTCTCTGGAAATTTGTTACTGTTCTTCCATTGACTTTGGTGAGAATAGAATTGGACACTAATGATGTCCACCTCTGTCGTGGAATGTCTGGTAGTAAAAGTACTCTGGCTGGAGTCATATTCTCTGTCTAGTTTAATTTAGGATTCGTCAGTCATTGGTTAGGGTTTGTGAAGTAAGTCATTGAACATACAATCCAAAATACGTGTACTTTTGAGCTAGTTAGAGTTGAGGGGAAGAGAAATTTGGAAAGGTTCCAAAATCCTCACTTTATTAAATACTCCCTTATTCTGTATCTATGAAATCCAGTAAAACACATCACTGTCTTCTGAAGAACTGTTTAAAGTAGAAAAAGTAAAGACATTATGCATTTTGCTTATAAAGGATTTGTTGAGAAAGCTTTTTAGCCATTAGTATTTAGTTTGATTTATTCTTTAACCTGAATTGCGTTTTAGTGAGAGTGAATTATCCCACTTTTTCACTTGTTTTAGGCTTTGTTTTTGTTTTTTTTTAAGATAAATGTGGTAAATACTTTGTCAGTTCTTTCAAAGTAGAAATTTCTTGTAGGCTATACCCAAGACATTTACAATTTAAATCCACAGAACTGAAACTGATTAATATGAATGTTCATGTCCACAAACCAAAATAGTGTAACATAAGACCTGAGTTTTATATTTTACTATATCTTGCATTTTTATCTGATTTTGCCTTTTTTGGCACGAAGGATTGGTAAAATGAAGTAGCACAATGGCTAAATTATTCAGAATATGTAAGTATTTGACATATTTCTATGGACTTAAAAAATGCATGTTAGTTTTATATTTGGTCTTTGACAGAAGGATGCTTTTACAGTATTTTAAAGATTGCTATTTGAAATTGACTTTTCTGGGCTTCTAACTTGAGAGTCGACATACTGTATTGGAAAAGGTAGAGACATCTCAGTGCTCAGCATCTGTGCTGTCTTACTCTAGATAAATATTTTATATACTTGCCATCAGCTCTCAGAAAATATCCTTTCTTTAGATTAAGACAATTTATTCAAGTTTGCTTTGACATTTTTCTTTTCATTTATTTAAATTCTTAAAATGTATGTTGACCTTCAGGCAGTTCTAGAGGTACACTGTGTTTGTGTAGCTGTGCACTCCTCTGTTGGGGGATAGAAAGCAATGCCATTACAGTGGTGGCATCCGTTTCCAATTCTTCATCATTGACTAGAAATGGCAATACAGGACTTGAATGTCAGTGCTTGTATACCAGTAGTTAGAGAATGGTGTTTAGTTTTAACTAGCATATTTTTTAACTGCTTAAATATTGACTTCAAAACTGCATTTGATTTGTAGGCAGTTTGCAGCTGGAAGGAAGTCTCTAACAATGCCAAATAATCCTGCTACAGGATTACATGGTGTTATACTGACTGGTGTTTTAAATAGAATAGGAATTTTCATAGACTTATAAGTATGTAATTTTATTTATTTTTCATGTGGAATGGAGTGCATGTATTTTTTATTAAAGTTTACCTTCTGATCTGATGTTCTTATGTAAATTACCTTTTTGTGCAGTGATTTCTCTGTGTACCTCACTCTAGCAGTAGAACATAATTTTCAGAAGAGACAGTGACAGAGGTTTCATAGCTAAAAACTTGCTCAGAAGAAAAAAGAAAATGAAAAAGGAAAATAAAGTAGCAGCTATGTATGTTAGTTTTCAGTTCTAAATGCGTGCTGTCATATGCTGTGCGAGTGTTTAGAGTTGAAGTGTACAGCCTAATATTTTCACCTGCCAGGAGGCCTTTTTGTTTAGTACCATTTAGCTGACTGCTCTATTGCCAGCTCACCAGTAAGTAGCTGATGTAGTTGGCATGAATAATGCACTCAGACTCATTGAAAACACAAAACGAGGGAGGTGAGATAGGTACTGTTTACAGCACCCTGCTGTCTTACTTTACAGCATTGCCCTGTTCTTGTGTGAGTAAAACTTTAGTGTTAGCAAGGTACCTTAAGGCTTACCATGTAAAATTAAGTGCAAGTGAAAGCATGTATAAAATCCTACTATGTAAAATGCAAAACAGTTACAAATATTTACAGAGATACAGAAAAAATAATAACAAAAAATAACACCGATGGAATTTGACAGTACTGGTGAGTTGCTCTCTCACTGCTGAAATAGATTTTTCCTCTAGTTTCTGTTCCCCTCAGCTTTCTGGCAGTATCTGTCTCACTGATGAAACAGGTTTTTCTTCTAGTTTCTGTTCCCCTCAGCTTTCTGGCACTATCTTTTAGTTTTCTTCACATTAGTGAAGTGAGGAGGCTGATGAGTACCACAGCTGGTGCAAGGGAGAGAGGATGAGAGAAGAGCTGTAATTTCAGCCCTAGTGTTAGATCAGAATGATTGCTTGTCCTTATTTGCCATCTTTCCTAAGAAGATTTTCTTTCTTGATAGATAGTATGTTTCTCAGGTTGCATCACTTAGACAGACTTCAATAGGGAGCACCTATTGCTGGTGGAGGCTGCTAGCTTATATCTTTCTTCCTGAAATCCTACAGGTGGGTCCAGAAAAATACAATTTTTTCCTCTTTGAAATTTATTATTTTATCTTATTTGAGGAGACTGTTGCTTTCTTTGCCCAAAAGAAATACTATTTTTTTCTGGAAAATGTAAATGTACTATCAAATGTAATTGACCGGCCATGTATATTTTTCCCTTCTTCAGGAAGGGCTGAAGTGTATTTTTCATTTCTTTGACTTAGTGTTCATTTTTATTGTCATGTAGCTCATATTGGACCTCCTATGCTCTATTGACCAGTATGCTCTATTTCCCATTTATTTGTTGGTATCATTTATGTAGCTAATTACTAGCTTTTGATGAAGGGGATTTTGTTTAAAAGTAGACATCTAATGTTAAGTTTTAAGAAATAACATTGGTACAATTTTCCAGAAGTGCTGGGAACCCAGAAATTTTATTAAGCTCATGAAAAACTGTAGAAGCACAGGTTTTCTCTATTTACAAATGGAAAGTAGATGTCTAACTGCATGGAATTATTAAAATAAAGTTTTGGTTACGTAAATTGTAACACCACCACTTCCTGCTCCTCCTTTACCCCACCTCCTAAAAAACCAAAAAAATAGAGAGCTAAGGAGGGGAAAAAAGGTTAATGTAATAGTGATTTTTGTCTGGCCATAAGTCATTGGAATTTAAGAAGTGTTCAAAAATGCAGTTATGGTTTCTTCCTATGTTTCTGTTTTTCACATAGACTCAATCATTCAGAGAATTTCATTCCCTGAACATGAGAATGATTTAAGTGTTTTCCAGTAGAGTTGTCTTGTGTTTAGTGCTTATTAAAAAAAAAAAAAAAATCAATCAAAGTTGAAACTGGAATACATTTCTCAATAGACACTGTAGAATCTATAAAAGAAAGATATTATTACTACTCTGGTCTCAATCAAAGCCGTAAGCCACCTGAGACAAGAGAGTCAAAATATAACTACTGAAATCAGATTTAATTTTTCATGGCCAGGAGTTTAAAGAACATGAGACCTCTCACTGTTCCAGTCTGGTCTTTTCGGACCACAAAGATCCCTGCACCAGGTTAGGTTCAGGGGACAAAAGCAACATTTAGAGTGATAGCAAAACAGTGGGGAAGATACATACCCTCCCATCTTCTACTGCTTGCAAGCTTTATATTATATTTATCTGTTATATATTTTTTTAAAGTGCCCATTGAGTATTATTAAATATGGATTTAATTATTTTAAAGTATACTGTTTCAAACATCGTGTGGCAGTGATTTTTTTGCAATTTCTTTATGCAGTGTGAAAATAAATTTTCCATCTTTGATTTAACAAAAGATACTTTCGAATTAATTTCCACTTATTTATTTGATGATGAAAAATTGTGTCAAATCATTCTTTATTCACTTTTTTCCCATCAACTGTCTCAAAACTGCTTGCTCTCTCAGTATGCAATCATTCCTTTTACAAGCTGAAAATGTCTGTACTTACAAAAGCTATTTCATGTGCCTTTTGTGCTTATTTTGGTTCTGTGGTAAATGGAAACTTCTTCAAGAGATGAGAACACCATGGATTCATAAATGAGATTAGGTTGTTTCCTATTTCTTAATTTTTTTAGTTGTAATTTCTCATGCCTTTTCTCCTGTTAGAAGTAAGTACTTCAAGCAATTTTTCAGAGTTAGTCCAGCTTGACTGTCTTAGTGGTTCATGTCTGCCGCGGGTAAAAAGCGTGAGTAACTCGGAGCCCTCAGCAGCAGTCTCGTGCTTGTTGGGCCTGCATCAGAGCTCCCGCAGAATCTTGGCTCAGTTCATGCACAGCAGTTTAATTTAAGCAGGGAAGTAAAGAGACGAGAAAGGGTTCTTTTCTGCTTATTGCCAGCAGGGTTTTATTACTGGAGCATGGAGGGTGCGGTAAAAAAGACACAAAATGGAGGTCAGGGGTGTCTGTTATAGTACGGAAGTGAGGGAAGGGCAGTCGGGAAAGAGCCAATCGCTGCGGAGGATTACAATGATTGACAGATGTGCCAGCCAGTCGGCTGTCTGCACACGGCAGGGCAACCAATGAGCTGCCCTTTTGGGCGGGGCCAGGCCGGGCCCTCAGCCACCCCCAGAGGCACCGCAACAGTTCATGTCATGGATGATATCAGATTTTTATGCTTTGCAGTGTTTTTACCTCTGTGTATATCCAGACTGAATTTCATTTACCATTTTATTATTCAGTGGCACAACAACTTTCTGTAACTTTTTGCAGCCAACTTTATTTTTTGCCTGTAAAAGCTATTCTGAATAATTTTACATCTCTACCAAACTAATATTTTTCAAGGCCACTCAGTATTTTAGTGAACAACACAGATTCTGTTATTTTTGTCCTTTTAATTCATGAACACTTTCTCTCTGACTTGACAATAACATGATTTTAGAATCTGGCTTAGTTACCTTGTTAGAAACATCTGGACATCTGAATATTTAATATCCAATTACTGACATGTGGGTAGGATCATGCCTTTCAGATTTCTAGGCATTTGTCAATTTGACTGAAACTGGCCTGTAGGTTAAATGTTCTGGAGTAGAGGAGACAGACATAGTGCGATATAACCTTTCCTTCGAGATGTGAAATGTGAACATGAATGTGTAATTTTCTTAGGAAATAAAGGTAAAAATACTGTATGGCTTGGTAGCGACTGTTTTTGTCACTACCTACCATATACTGTAAGAGAAACTAACTCCTGTATTAAAAAGCACCAGGCTCCTTGGGAGCCTGTACTCAGGTCATGCCTCTGCCTTGGATTCTGCCACCTCTTGTTTTCTTCTGGGAATTTTTTTAGCTTCCTACCTCAGAGCTGGAATTCACTATCCTGCTGTCTACTGAGCCTGGCTTTGATCTTGCCCACTTCCATTATAATTCAGGAACACCTTTTCACATTGTTCTCTTTAAAAGTAAATGTAAAATTATGGTTTAAATCATATTTACTTATTTGAAATCCTAGGAAGACTCAAATGAGTGAGAGACCTTTTTACTGCAGGACTGGCTATCTAAACTTTTACCTGTTTTAACATAGTGTCCTTATTCTAACTCTACATTCATTTGGAATTTTCTTGATCCCTTTGTATTCAGCAGGTCAGTATTTTCTCATGTCAGTAGATTCCTGCTACATAAAGCTTCTGTTAAAGTTAAGTGAGTGAAAAGTTTTTATAGTTTTTGAATCTTTGTCAGGCAATGACTGTCATCACCTTCTACCACAGGGGTAGTTACCTTCTGGGATAACTTTGTTGCCAGGGCAACCTTCCCTTGGCAAGAGTTGTGCTCATTAGGAATTTGTTGTGGCAGGCAATTATATTTCAGTGGTACAGCACTGACCTTTTATTGCTTGTCTTGTGCTAAGTGCAATCTGAAATAATAGAAAACTCAGAAAAGAAGGTGTTAGTAAAAAAAAACCACACACTGCTTTAACCACATATATATATACATACATATATATATATGTAACTTTATGTACAGTCTTTAACATGCCTAAGGATTATATGCACAAGGGAGAAAAAACAAGTTTCTTAAGCAATCATTTGGCTTTTCAGTGTGAATTTAAAATACACTCATTCATATTTATATATCAATATAACTCACAGGTTTTCTCCTAGAGTAGAAAAAAAGCCAGATGATATTTTTAGAATTATAATGGTGTGTGTATATATGGTTGGTACTCATCCAAGTCTAGTTTGTTAGCTTTTCCTATTTATTTTGTAGTTTCTTGTGAAGAGACTGGGTTCCCATATTCTTGGTGAATGCGGACTAAGTGGGTCCTGATTTTCTGCTTCTAGCACAGAGCAGTGTGCACATTCAGCTTCCCAACTGTGACCTGCAGCTACTCTAGCACTGGCACTGGCGGTTATAAAACTGACAGTACTGACCTGTATGAGATGCTCAAATATGACTCCCCATGAAAGTTGAAGTTGTTATCTGGCACAAATGCATGCCTTTGAATGGGATTGCGTATTACTTGCCAATACATGGCAATTTTATGTGTTTAGAGGTCTGTCAGATCCGGAACGCCAAAGGTCCTAGTCTGGCCTTTCTACCAGTGGGTTTACTGTGAGCAGCAGAGGTGGGGTTCAGTTTGAGATATAAATGCAAAAATATAGGTGTCTTTCTGTAAGTTTGTGTTCATTGCTGTGTTGGATTTCTAAGCCTCACTTAGTAAGTAAACTCAGGAGCCTAGAGAGAGATTTAGAGTGATTTATGAGATTTATGGTTTAGCGTGGCTCATCAGCTGAATCCCTTTTTAGGCTCCATATTGACTACAACTTCATTACCTTTGTAGCTTAAGTACACAGCATGCTGGTAGGCACTCCTTAGAAATCTTCATCTCAAAAGGGAAACTCTCTGTGTTTTTGCAAAAAATGAGTTAAAATTCCTTTCTTAATATTCAAAAGGACTTTTTTTTATGTGAAATTCTTGACCACTATATCAACTGTTTTAATGTAAGTAAGTGTGGATTGCAGATATATTTGTGTATTGCTAATTTTTGTCCATTTTTTTTTTTTTGGTAGCATTCCTTGATATCAGGGAAGATTCAGTGTGGAAATTAAAAGAAGGAAAAAGATGTGTACCTGTGCTCCTTTATGAGGAAGTTATTTAGACATGCAAAATCCAGAAAATCAAAACTCAGCGATATGCATAGGGAAGCCTGTAGGTTTTTCTAGGTTCAAGTCCTTAAGGCAGCTTCCAGTACTGTTGAAATAGATATTAATTTTTCTGTGGCTAAATGAAAGTTGATTGTGAATGCAGAAAGTACTTTCTGTTATGCTTAGCTCAAAAATGTGAATAATTTCATTGACTTCAGTAGAACAACTCATGAGTTTTGTTATTTAAGCATGTACTCTCAAGTGCTTTATTGATCAGAATCTTGATGAATGAGTATAGGATACTTGTAGAATGTTAGATACAGGCTAGAAAACAGTTTGTTTTGTTCCTTAGCTACTTTAAAGTAGTCAGTGTTTCTAGAAGAAGGCTTTATTAAAATTAATATTGTTATTAAAGACCAAGTTCTGAGAGAGAATTGTGTTGCTATACAAGAAGACAAAAAGGAAAATTGCCTTTCTTACATGCATATGCTCTTTAATTTTGTGTATCTTTTAGATTCTGTATATATCAAACTTTCCTAACACTTTACTGTTGTTTCAAAAGTAGTTTTAAAATTAGTATCTCTATTACCCATGTATTCCCTTAGCCTCTGGATTATGAATATATTTGTAAAAGTGCCCAGTGAGAGAACAAGAGGTAGTGGGCACCAGCTGAAACACCTATAATTCTATGTGAGCACAAGAAAACAGTTTGTCCTGTAAAGGTCATCAAACTGCCATTGGTTGCCTAATTTATGGGCTTTGCATTCTTGGAGATAACCAGATACCAGCTGAACATGGTCCTAAACAGCCCTGTCTAGGTGACCCTACTTTAGCAGGGTGATTAGGATCTTAGATGATTTCAAGAGGTCCTTTCCAACTTACATGATTCTGTGATTTATATTAGACATAAGTTAAATGAATATGTATTAAGAGTAGCTGCTTCACATCTGTTTTGCCTATGCAGAGTGGGAAGTCAGGATCTAAGACTATATCACATACTTTTAAAAAGAGTTTAAAAGTTTTTCGTGGATGTGTTTGAAAGATATTTGTCCACATTTTCTATGTGAGACATCTAAATGAAGCAATCAGTAAGACATTTTCTGCCTTTGCTTCCACATATGATGTTGTTCATTACCATAACTTCATGCTTTTGTGTGATCAATCACCTGGAATGGCAAAGGTGAACATCTTGCTGATGAATGAGCAGTCACAGGTTTCCTGGCATGCCGAGTTGTCCATCTTTGCTGTGATTTCGCTGTTACTTTCAGATGTATAATTTTTTGTTGTGTAAGTTTAACGATCTGTCTCCTTATATGTCTGTGTAATTCTTTATCTTGCCATAAATGAAATCACCTAAGTACGTTGTGAGCCTTTGCTTTCTCCTAAGGAACAGGTTGCCCAAAGAGGGTGTGGAGTCTCCCTCACGGGACATATGCCAGAACTGTCTTGACACAATCCTGTGCAATTTGCTCTAGGATAACCTTGCTTGAGAAGGGAGGTTGGACCAGATGACCTGCTGTGATCCCTTCCAACTTGACCCATTCTGTGATTCTTTGATTTTATTGTGTTCAATGTGACATTAAATGACTTTTCATTAGATAGCAACTAAATTACTGTAGGTGTTCATTAAACTTACCATTTGGTTCTATTTACAAATTTATTTTCCTATTCCTCTAAAAAAAGAGACACTTTCATGTCTCTTCAGTGAGGAAGTTCCTTTGGTAGTGCTCCTTATGCAAATAGGCTAACACTTTCTAGATTAATTGATTTTGTATTCTGGGTTAATAAAATGGCAATGAAGGGAGAAATATACTGAATCTAAGAAAGAAATACGAAAATCTTATTTAAAAAGCCTCATGCACTTTTGCTTTGTTAATGTGCTTTACTGTTATCCCAGATATTCAGTGAAGGTCAGTTAAAATATGTCAGATTTCAATCTACTTGGACTAGTGTTTCAGCCACTGTCAGGTGTATGGTTGTTTTCTCTCTGTACTCCACGCTTTCTATTGATTGACTAGGTATTCCTCAGTTTACTTAGGCCTATTTTGAGTCCTCTTAATTACCCATCTTCCAAAGTATCACTACTAGATATGAGTCTGTTGGAATTTTAATTCTGTTATTTCCATGGTCTGAGTCACACAGATTGGCATAAACCAGATTCTTAAAGTAAGTAACATCAGTGCTTCTGAAAAGTAGGTAATTCTTTACATACAGTATTGCTAAATATTGTAACCTGTTTTGGGTCAGTTAATCCTGATTTATCTTAACAAAACTATTCCAGTGTCTATGTAGCATACTGTTTGTTTTCAGTTATTAAATGTCACTGTAGAACTGCCAATACAGTAATCTAAAACTAGTATGTGAAAGTCAGAGATTTCTTAATTTTAGCTATGCATAGTAAAAATTCTGTAAGCCAAATGATGGCTGTAGAAATAGATAACTGTAAGTTTGTCTTCAGGGCATTTGTTTATGGCAGACTGATTCACTGTTGATAAAAAGTACCTTTGATGATTCATGAAGCAGCTCAGATCCAAGCTATTGAGTGCTCCCAGCTGTATGGCTTTTACAACCACATAGATTTCTCTTAGAGTGAGGATAGTAGGGGAGAGTAAGCTTCCTTCATTACTTTAAAAATTGATTGTTATTATTGGGTCTTATACACTACTGAAAAAATTTCAAATATATTGTAAGCATTATTTAATACAATATAGGAAAACAATTGCTACTGTCTTTTCAGGGTGTTCAGTAAAGATTCTTTCAGTGTAAGTTATGCTTGCTTGTTTAATTTCATCTGCCTTTAGGAACCATTAAAAAAAAAGGAAAAAAAGAAAGAAACAAGGGGAAGACTTAATTACAAGCATTCTTATCTGAAACTTCTTTGAGTTACTGATTATGGTTTTTCTTCTTATATCCGTAATGTTCTTTAAACACAGGAGCTAGTGTACACAATGCTTACATTCTGTTTGTGCTCCTGTTTTTATCATGGATGCAGGGACTCCCCAGTGTAGGTTGTGAGCAGGGATGTGGAGTCAGTGTGTAAGTCACAATTCCCCGGGGAAGGAGCCAGAGCACAACAGTAACTTTGCAGGGCACCCCTCTGATGCAGGATGGAGTTGCTCCCTCCCATAGAGCTCTTCCTCACTGAGCTTCATTGATGTGTCCTAAGACTACATTGCAGTTAAGACTACACTACAAATTCAAGTTATTTCGTTTAGTATTTTAAAACTGGAATCTACTTAGTTCTCTTTTCTGAAGCTCCAGTTAGTTGTGTTGGTTATTGGTGTCTCTAGAAGTGAGCATTAACAATTAAGCCATGACTACCATTTGACTTTTCCTTTTTTGTCCTGATGTCTTGTTGTTGTTAAAACCTGAAAAAATGCAAAAACATCCTAACATGTTGTATAGCTCTCTTGTTCCTTGTTTCAGATTTGTTAAGACATCCATAGCTAATGCACCCTGCACAGAAAAACTAATAAATGTTAAAGATAATTTTAGCTGTCACCCTGTAAGACACAATACCTAAATTCAAACACAGCCTTGGGGGGGGCGGGGGGGGGAGGCAGTGGAGAGAAAGGACAAACCAATATTCAACAAAAATCCAGTAAAAATAGCCTCTTATAGCAGCTTAGATACTTGTAGAAGGATTATGAAATTGGTATAATTACTGTCTGTTTCTGGAATGCACATCATTAGAACTGTATGAAATATTAGGAATCTTTTGTCTCTCCAGTGCTTTAGCTCCTAGTACTGATCACTACTTCTTTAATATTCTGGCCTTTCTTGTATTCCTGATACATGACAGTCTTGTGCTTTGCTCTGCCACTTGCATTGTCCTTGGCTGTCTATTTTGAGAGCTGTTCTGCTCTTTCTTCCAGTCTCACAGGGGTTCCTGGTTCTTTTTCACTCTTCCTTCTCCCTCCTATTCATGGGTGATCTGAGGCTTTCTTACAACTTCACTGTCAGCTTATGCTGATGATTTGCATATTTACTTTTTTTTTCCCTGACCTGTCTTCCTTCGTTAAGATAGGCATTTCAGAACGTCTGTATGACAGTTCTCCTGAGATGGCTGATGACAATTACTGATACCAAGAATTCCTCTTTTCCTCAATAGAGCTTTTGCTTCTCTTATTTTGTAACTTTTTGTAGTAGATTCTGCATAGGATTCTTTTGTTCAACGTATTTTTCTCTTACATTTTCCAGACAATCTGTACTATACTTTCCCCTCCCAAAATTTCAAAAAGCCCAATTATTATTCTTGTTTTGAATTTTCATCTAATACAAATAATATGAATCCCTTTAAATCAGGTAGAATATGTAATTTGCTTCTTCCGTCATTACTCAGATGTTCCATCATTCAGTTCCTTCATTTTCTTGACATTTTTCTCTGTAAGTATTCATGTGGTTATCCCAATTCAGTTTCTTTTCTCCCAGCAGTAGTTCAGGAACTACTGATCAAAAAACTCCAACTATTTCAAATTGTATATAAATCTGTGATAAATTTTGGCTGTTCTATGCTTAGTTGGTATTAACATTTTTGTAGTGTGAAACTGAAGTAATGCTGAGTATGTTGCAGTATTTGGGTGAATATAAAAAGTTCTAAAGTGATGCCTAATGTGACATCAGAAATGGACAGCGGTTTTCAAATTAAATCTGATTTCAGCACTCCTCTGTACTGTCTCTAGTAAGCATTATTCCACTAAAACTTTGCCACCTTCAGCTATTAAGATTCATTTCTAAACAACAAAAAATTTCAGCATAGGAATCTTCAGTTGGGCCCTGGTTCAGAAGTTGAGTTGTCCTGATTATTCAGGTCTTGGAACAGAGTATACATATACTGTGAAAGTGCAATTTGCGAAATATGTAGTTATTGTAGTGGTTATTCTGATTATGTGTACAAATCAGTTATTACTAATAATACCTGCATATTTTAAATTAGTGAATTAATTTGATACTTCCATCTTTTGTTTTGGATTTTGCCTAGTCTGTTTACCTTTCTGAAACATATGTCTATGAATAAGCATTTATTCCTATAGTCAACATTTTCAGCTCACCTTAATCCACTTTCGCTGTGTGTGTAATAAACTGTTTAACAAACTTGTACACGGTAGTCAGAGGGCAAGATTCATTTCAGGTAACTCAGTTGTCTTCAATAATGTTCCATAGGATGGTAATATCTTTCAATGAAGCTAAAAATCAAATTTCTCTAAAATACTCACTCAAGACTAATTATAATGTCTGAATCACAACTTGAGCATAATTACTGTGCTGAAATATTGTCATGATTTTGTAAACAATGAAAGAGTTTACAAAGTGAAAATAGCTGTTGTGGGAACCATCTTTCAGAGATGTTGACTCTACATTTATTGTTGTAGTTTTTGAAAGCCATGACTGGTGGTAATTGAAGGAAGATAAATTTTGATTCAAGCTGGAGATAAGTGGGTTAAATTCTGGAACTGTATTTTTCCACAGTAGGAAGAGAAAAATAGGACTTGATTTTTATTTAATAAAAAAGTTTATTGTTCTTAATATAGCTTTCTCAGTTTGTATTAACCCTGATGCTGGAGAATTACTGAGTTCATACAATAAGAATTTGAATTGTGTTTGCCAGTGGCACAAATTCGTCAGTCATGTATGCTGATAGAGGTTGTACAAAATGCCTTTGGGAACTTCATTTGAAGGTAACTTATGAGTTTAAAAAAACATACTCTCTTCTTTTAAGTGCCTCTGGTTAAACTGGTAATTTGTGAAGTTGAAAAATACCCTCTTCTCTAATGTTTGTAGTGTGCTATATACTGAATTTAGATACTGTTGTTTTGAAAGGTTGAATATTATTACACTAAGAGTACTTCAGCAGAGTAATAAAGTACTCTACTATTTAGTTGTTTACAGGTGGTTTCTTTTCATGCCGTTTACAGGGGTTCACAATGCTTTAATTTCACCCAGGCTAGCTTTTCTTTCTCCACTGTCTTAAGCAGCACTGACAATTCACCAACCTTTCTACCTTTGTTTCCAAGTCCTCCTGCTTCAGCTTTCATATTTTCTTTTTTTTTCCCATTTCCCTTGAAATTAAAAATGTTTTCTCTCTCCAGTACCATTAAGATGTTGTTTTAAAGATGTAATTTTTACAGCCATGGAAATGAGAACTTCCAGCTTTTTTGAACATTGAGGCGTTAATAGCCATGCTGCTTATTATGAGGTTTGTGCTTGTAGGTGCTTACAGGCAATATCCTGTAGAAACCTCAGCCCAAACTGTTCTGATCTTACCATCATGTATTGCCTTCAGTTACTTGCTAAAGTGAATGCTGATATAAGCTTTTTGCTTATAAAGCTGAAAACCCTATTTGATCCATCTCACATAATCCTGGATTAATTAGACATGTCAAGGCCAGTAGTGCATTTTCTTATTTTATGGAGATCAGTGAAGTCATCAAATGGTTCTTAGTCGGTATCTAATGTTACTCAGTGCACCTTCAACATCTGCTGAAAAAATAGAAAAGCTGTGCACATTTTACAATAGTTATTTCAGACTATTTGTGCTTGGCTAACAAAAGTTCACATATATCTAGATTTGCTGACATTGCTGTATCATGATAGAATCATTGGGTATCATGATGTCATGGTTTGAGCTGCCCCAAAGCTCCCACAAAAAGCTACTTCCCTCCCCTCCCTCTGCTCATCTGGACAGAGGAAAGGAATTTCGTCCAAGGTGAGATAGGGATACTGAGAGAAAAAACCTTTAATTAAGCAGGCTAAAAGAGGCTCAAAACTTAAAAGTGATAAGTGAATTTATTACAGAGTTAAAGGAGTAAGGAAAACATTCTCTTACACACTTTCTCCTCCTCCCTACCCTCCCCCCGGCCCCAAAATCCCTCCCTCCTTCCCTCCAAAGGTGAGGAGAACCGTGGGGGGCGGGGTGTGTATGTGTCCTAGTCAGTTCATTCCTCAGATGTTTTTTTCTTCTTGGCAATTAT
Source organism: Climacteris rufus (assembly GCA_013398175.1). Lineage (NCBI taxonomy): Eukaryota > Metazoa > Chordata > Aves > Passeriformes > Climacteridae > Climacteris > Climacteris rufus. Next base: position 978,754 of record VZRZ01001706.1, on the reverse strand, counting down.
TTGAAGAGGAGGCAGTTTCCCTTCTTCCCTTCTCGCAAGCACATTTTTGCATGAGTCCTTTTTCCCTCTTGGCGACCAGTCTGCCCGGTCACCGCTGCCCGCATCCTCCTCCTGAGGCCAGGCCGGTCCAAACTTAGGGTAGGGATGAAACAAGGCCTTTTCTATCACAAATGACTCCCTCAATCCCCAGGAGAAAAGGCCACGTTATCCGCGTTGGCCCCCTCCAGACCAAAGTCCCTCCTGTAGGAGTGCACCCTCCTGCTCCGGCGTGGGGTGGATCTCGGCTCCTTTGTGGACCCTCGGGGTGCAGGGAAACACTGCATTAGTACAGTCTTACCACAGGTTGTGAGGATGTCTCTTAGAAGCACCTCCTCCCCCTCCTTCTTCTTCTTCTGACTTTGCTGGTGTCCATATCTGTTGTTTCTCCTACATGTTGTACTACTTCCCTGCCTATCTACATCTACTGGTGCACCGTGCGTAGTTCTGTGACTCTTTCTTAAATATGTTGTCACAGAGGCGTTACTTTCTGCTCTAATTGGCCCGGCTGTGTCTTCCGCAGCATGTCCATCTTCAGAGCCATCAAGGATAGGCCCTGGCCAGACAGCTGTGGAAGCTTCTGGCATCTTTTTACAGGAGCCGTCTTTCTGGCCCCTACCACGCCCAAAGAAACAGACCCTGTCAAACCACCACACATGATTGCATGATACAATACAAGATAAAATTCATCATTTATTTCTGCAACCATAAATCAGAACCTGGCACAGCAAGCCACCTTGTCACAGAAAGAGCTCGGATTAGTAAATCGGGACCTGCTTTTCTTAAACCCGTGCTGAGTATTTTGCAAATTTTTCAATTTGTGTTTTAGTAATTTTTAAATGTATAGCTCAACAATTACAAAAATTATCATGTAGTTTTTCATATATGTAAACTAGTTATGAATTCCTTGTATATTTAAAAAAATATTACTGTGTCTTCATAAGTAAACATACAGGTAGTTGTGCTTCATTTCTTTTTAACTTGTTCCTTTGTGAGAGGACAGTGTTTATAATTGCCATCATTGTATGCCATTCAGTGTGTTTCAGTTTATTTTCCATGGAAATTTGCATTGGAAAGATGTGATACCAGTGCTTTTCAATTTAAATATACTAACATCCACTAAGGAGGTTGCAGTACCTGTACTTGGAAGGGCAACGTATGTTGTGCAAGCTGAGGGATTGTGTTAATCTAATCAAACTGTCTAAGCAATCCTTCTTACAATATTCTTCTTCATAAACCCAGTGAGCATTTGAACTTGTGTTTCATGCCTTTTTTTCTTAGCAGAAAGTAAGCACTGATCACACTCAAAGCATTTAGAATTGAGAATATTAAAGATTTAACTGGCAAGCTGGTATGCAACTGTGAGTAATGAACAGGAAGACCTACATCATGCTCATCAACAATAATTAAAATATAGTTTATAAACTTACAGCTGATACTTTAAAAAGAACTAAGGTACGTATTTTTTGTACTTGTAATATAGCTTTTCAATCAAAGATACTTTCCTTTTTCAGGATAGCTGATTAGTAGTGATTCATGCAAAGCTCACATTATCTTCCTGTGTGACAATGTTTCAACCTGCAGATTAAGTAATATTTTAAAGCAGAGATTCATTAGAAGAGTTTTAGTTCTAATTTTGGTGTGATGATATTTTTTTTTCTACTGACTAAACCTTAGATTTTTTTAGAAGAGGTTCATTAAGAATTTCAGAAAGCTTTATTATCTGGAAGCAACTGGAAGTAATAGCAGCACTTGTAGTATTGTTTGAGATAATTCTGTTTAAAGATAACTATAGCAGAACTGTCTCGGAGTATTTGAAATGTATTTTTTTCCATGTTTCTTTAGAAGTCCTACAGTTTGGTGTCATATTTTATTAGAAATTTTTGGTATTAAAATTCAGGCAATTGTAATTAGTTTTATTTTTAGTTGCTTAACCTACTGAAATTGAAAAAAATGTATTTTCTCAGCTGGACTGAGGATGTCAATGAAGTAGAAAAAAATATAAAAGAAAAAGACATGTCTAAATGTCATTTTATCCTAGTATACTTCACATATACTTAGTTATTTTAACTCTGTCATTACTGTCTGTGTTATTACACTATTTCAGAGACTGAACACAGTGAAAATATTAATAGCTGTGGTGATTTATTATTAAAATGTGAAATTGGAGAAAGATTGCACAGAAATACTACTGTTGAGGAGCAGATTAAAAAAAAAACACTAAACACATTTCAGGATAGTTTGCAGTTAAAGGATCTTTGGTGACCCTTGTTTTGTTATTAGTTTTGACTTAAGACAGCTGCTGAGTAGTTATCAATTCAGAGAAGACAGTGAAAACCTCTGGAAATTATTAATGGAAATATATTTTGGTATAGCATTATTTTTCTTTTTTTCACTGTGAAGGAACTTAACATGTTGAGTACAAATTAAAAAGAGTCATTCAGTTACTTTCAAATACACAGTAGATGGAGTTGAAACAAAACAGATATTCCTTTATCTCATATCTGAACAAAAGAGTAGTATCTGGTAGCATAACAAGTAGAAAGTTTTCAGATCAAAATACAATTTTTAAGTTGATGAACAGAAAGTGCTGCAGATGTCTGTGTTCCTGCATGTGCTATGTTTCATTATTTAGTATCATCACAATTGATGAGGAAATGAAGGTGAATAACAGGATGGAAAAGCTTGCAGCTGGAGACAGCTCATTCAGGATAAGCATAGAACCGAACTTACAAACCTGGAAAAGCAGAAAGACCTTCTGAGACAGAGTGACAAAAATAAAATGGCACTTGAAATTCCTATTCATGTAAATGTAAAGTGTCATGGACAGATCGGGGGAGAAAAAGGAAATTGTATTTTGATACATAATCTTTAACAATGAACTGTGCTTTGCCAATGAGGAACAAGAACTGGAGGTCATAATACTTCTGTGGAAGTGTTAGAATGGAGAATGAAAGAGAGCCTAATTTTGCCATTACATAAATCTATGGTGTTCCTATGGAACAGGTTGGAGGAAGCCAAGAATAAATAAAAGTGAAGAATTGCTCCTTCCAGACTCTTTAGGCTGGGGGAGAAAAATGTTGAGAGGGGAATGTAGCACAGTTGTACAAAGTGCACGTGACATAGGGAAAAGTTTAGTCACATTTAAAAATTGGTGTCAGGTCCAAGCCTAAGATAGTTCTTTCCACAGCACACAGTTTAACTGTTCAGCTCTTTGCCACAACACTCCATGGGTCCTGAATGTTAATCGGCTTCAAAAAGTGACTGAGCAAACTTGTGAGAGAATAATCTATCATTAGGAATTGAAGCAGATTCCAATATCTGGGTCGAGATACCTCTGTGCTAAGATGCTGGTGGGTGGGAAGCAGTAACCTAAAGCTTGAACTTCCTTGAATTTTCTATTACTGCTAACGTCAAACACAAAATATTCAACCTAGGTTCTTTTAGAGTAGCCATACTAGGACACTGAAACTATGTTGATAAGATTTGGATATTTTTCACATAATAAAAGAAGTTTAGGTTAGGAAGGTTGAAGAAGATACTATTTTTTACAATATTTTATGAACTCCATGTGATTCAAGAATGTCTTTCTTCTTTTACAAGGCACTGTGTTTTTTCATAACTATGTCATGGTTGGAATTTTTTCTGTTGCCTTTGGGGGTCACAGGAATAGAAAGTTGACATGCAAAATTAGTCAACATTTCTTTGTTAACAGTATTTATTAGCTTACAATATTGATAATGAATTTTTCTACTGATTTACACATTTAAATAGAAAAATGCAACATGCTAATTTGGAATATATTGATATACCTGCACTTCCTATATAATTTTTTTCTGTTTAAAAGCAATATTCTTAAATGTGTCCTCTTTTATTTTTCAAATATATTTTGTGCTCTTCCTTCCATGTACATTTTATTTGAGCACTTGGCAATATAACACAGTAGGAAAATTATCTTCTTGTTTGGTCTCCAAATACATGAAGAGAGCTGTGAGGAGAGCTGACTTCTTCATTCTATCCAGATCAGAATGTTGGTTGATTTACTGACTGATAATTAAGCAGAGGAAAGTGTAAAGAAAAAATTTGATACAAATATTTTACATAAAATCTGATTTGTATTACAGGAAAATTATATCTTTGTTTCTAATTAAGTCAAGAAAGCCTTTAAACAATTATTCATCAAAGCTCTTATTTTTATATGGGATTATGATATGTAGAGCTTTTTATGTTAATATACTTTCTCAAAGTACAAAATGGTTTCCTTTAGGTGTTCATATTGCTCACAGAGAAAAGACCTGCTCTTTGTTCATCTCCTTCTCTCTTTACTGCTTCCTTTTCCTGGTCTCAAGCAAACATCCGTTTTGACCTCCAGTGTTTCCAGTAATCCAGTTTTTAATAATTTATACCTTATTTAGTTTCACATTATTTGTATCAGGAGCATTTTGTTCTTCACAAAGCATTAATATCAGTTCTGTATGTGTTTAAATGTCAGGAGAGCACGTATTTGGAAATAAATGTTTCTTAAATTTTGAGCATAATAGTTTTCCACTATGGACAAGACATTTATATTGTTTAACAGTATTAACAAAACCTAATCTTATTCCTTCAACAGGGGAGCAGGGATGAAGTGGGGAAAACAAAGTGTAGGAGAGATGAGTTGTCTTGTTTTTAATATTTATAAATAAAACAGTTGTGTTAACATGCTTTGATCCCTCAAATAACTGCTTGGAAAATCAAGGGAAGCTGAAAAGTTCTTTCATCTTTTTAAGCAATTAAAAACCAGTCTGAATTTGGTTTTCTTTCAGGTTGTTTCTTTATATAAGTACTAAATACCACATTATTAGGTTTTCCATCATATTGCTAAGTCTAGGGAATTAACCGAAAATTATGCAAAGTCAGAGTAATGTTGCAGGTACTTTTATTGTAGTAAATAAGTCTTGTAAAGCACTTTTTAATGAGGAATTTAACAATTACTCGTTTTGATATTAAAATGTAATGACTATCCGTTTTCTTTTAGGTGTGTTTGAATTTACATTTGTATGGTTTAAGCTACTCTCTGCATTTTATGCCATTTGCATTTATTGAGATTAATCAGCTTGTTGCTATAAATATTTTTATAGTGTTATTTCAAAAAATTTTGCTAATATCAGTAGAAAAGTAGACTTTGTAGAATTAAATCTTCATTAAATATTTTTACTCATCAATGCAGTTTTTTTTTTTGCCTTTATTCTGCTTCATTGCTTTTAGAAGTGCAAATAAATCCTGAATCAGAAAACTCTTCATATTTAGAAGGAGTTATTGGAGATATTTTTAAATACTTCAATCAAAACATATTTTTGCACTGATCTACAAAAAATAAATCTACACAATCTTGTGAAAATAATGAAGATGAGCACATGTGGAATCATGCATACCTGTGCTAAAGCAAGCTTCATCTCACACCTGCCCATGAGTTAATTCAGGTTGTGTAAAAACAGTGTGTTAACAACCTGGAGTGTTCTTTATCTTTTTAAATACGTGTCCTCTTGCAGTCTACCTTTGTTGCAGCCTAGGTCTTTTGAATAATATTATTAACTGAAACCAAGTGTGAGCTGCCAGCGCTTTCTTGTTCTCCTGTCAGTGAGGGGTTTGAACTTGTGGTGTCTCAGCTGCCATTAATTTCTTTCCTTCTGCCCATGGCTGTGAGGAGGATCCTTTTCTAATTTAACTTTATTGACATTAGACATAATTAAGTTTAGGCAAACCACAGGAAGCTGTGCAGAGCCGGGCAGTTCTGTATCATGCTGTTGTGAGAGGAGATAGGGAATGTCTGTCTGATCATGATAGAAGCAGTCATTTCTGGCCCATTTCTACATGAGATGTGACTCAGTTTTACTGGCTGTGTGTGCTAAGAACTATTTGTTATGATGTAATTAGTTGAATAGAATAGATTAGTTCAGTTGGAAGGGACCTGCGATGATCATCTAGTCCAACTGCCTGACCAAGTTATGTTAAATTTTTGTTGCTCATGTATACTTAAGAAATATAAAAATATTAATGCCCTGTTGATTTCTGTTGATGCCTTCTCTTCCTTACATTACTGGGAAAGGGTGTCACCAAAATACTATATACTAAAGTCTAGCACCACTGCAGATGCAGTTTTAGCTATATACTTTCATTGAGGAAGGTGTTTTGTAGAGCTTCATCCTGAGTTTTGATCTTTTTACAAGCATGATTGAGAGGTGAAGAAAACTATTTAACACATTCCTACTGGAAAAGTTGCTGTTTATGTCACTGGATCAGTGTAGTTTCTCAAGAAAATGTGATCAGTTGAGTCACTCTTTAAGTTTTATTGCGTCTCTGGTGTGCCGAGATGTCAGCTCATGTTCTCAAAGCAGTGTTCAGAAGCCCCATTGTCTTGCCACATCAATGCTTTGTTCCAGAGAAGAGGCACAAAAGTCGTTCTCTGTTTCTCCAAGCTGGAGTTGATGCTGACGTACTTCACAGCAGAGAGATTTCACTGTGTTCCTGTTCACTGTAAAATGGACTGTAGAGTGTAGTGCACTATTGAAATAATCTGGTTCTGGTCAAACACAAAGGCATTTCACAGTCTACAGCACCATCCTTCATCCTTTATGGAGCAGCGCAGGAATTTAAATAAGCTCTTACGCCAGGAAGATTATTTCTTTTTTAATATAAACATTTTGTCTGAAGAGAGAAAATCAGAATATCTTAGTGACAGTCAGGAAATGGAAGCATAAACACATTGGGTTTATGATTATGAAGTTTAGGATTTAGAGAATTAATGGACTTGCAGCTTAGTGTTGATTTAAAAGAGAATGTCCTACAAAAAGAATTGAGTTTTGTTAGGTTAGTTGATTCATTTTCTTTGCGAAGCTTTCTGATGCCTTTCCTCCTTTCAGCCACTCTATCTTATTTTAACAAGATTGTGTAGATTTTTCCATATCATTGTGAAAATACGTTTTGGTTGAAGTATTTAAAAAATATTAGTAGAAATAATCTTTCTAGAGGAAAGACACTGCTATATAACTGGTCAGAAAGTGGAGTTTATCATAACTAACTATTGAAATATAATTTTTGGAAATATATAAATTTTGGAAATAATAAAAATTTTTGGAAAGCACTTTATAATATATTTGTTACTGAAAATCCACAATATACTTGAGCTAGAAAAATGCACTTTTTATTTTCCTGCTAAAGCATGGCTTACTTTCATGGTGGAGTGTTGATGTACTTGAAATTACAAAAATAAAAATAAAAAACTCTGAGTTTGTCCTAAAAGCAATATTAACTTAGGAATGACAGTTCAGTTGAGTTGAGTCTGATAGCTTTGTCGATATGGCAGTCCAGATTCTGGGGGCGTATTTGCAGAGATTTCATATCCGGCTAAACCCCTTGTTTCGGGTAAAGCCACATGCACAACACTAAACAGTGCAGGGAGGAGACAGGCTGAGCTACCAGAAGCTTCTGCTTAGGATAGCAACAATCCATTTTTTGATCTGGCCTCTTTTCTTCACTTTGTTAAAATGAGCAAGAACAAGTCTGTGCTTAGGTCCTCCCATCAGCAAAAATAAAAAGTGCTTAAGAAGAATTGAGTATTAATAGATGAGACATTCTTTATAAAAATTCCGAGTCTTTCTCACTAGTAGAATAATTATTCCACTCATCCTTTTCTTCTGACAAATGGAACACAACTGCTGCCAGTTGTCTATTAATTGCATCCTTTATATCAACTTCCAACTCTTTCTATTAAACAGTGATATGCTCTGTTTAGTATATTATCCTGTAGATTTGTTTCTTAGCATTCCCACTCAAGAGGTATTTGTTTTTGTCATGCATGCTTTTTTCTGCCAGAGTGAGGGAGTGTGAAAGAACGTGCTGAGCAGTGTCAGATGAAGCTCATTGCTATTCTAACAGCATGACTGCGCTCCTTTAGGAGGGCATTCAATCCTTGGCATTCATTCCCTCACACTGATGTGATAACAGAATAAAAGAGCTTTACAGCTGATTGAAGTCAAGTAGTAGAGCCATTGTTACGGCTCACAAGACGATTACTGATGAATACCTTTACTGCTGGAGGTTGGACTAGCAATTGTGCATGTCCATGCTTTCTTAAAGAGAGCGAATAATGAAAGAGAGCATGTGTTAATAAATCTGGATTAGCTATGCTTTCTTTTCCTAGAGGGAAGATGGTGGTGTCCTTTTGACTTCAGAGTGCTAGGAATTATGTGATAAATGTTTACCAAGTTCTGAGAAATCTTCGTTTTTAAGTGGTAATTGGAGTTGTGGTTGTGTTAGTTCTCTATTTCTGAATATCAGAATGAAGGAAATAGGGCATGATATTCTGCTTTAGTCTGGAGTCAAAAGGTGTTTGGCTACTTCAGGAATTAATGGAAATTCACATTTTTTCCCATCTTTTGCACTGCAGCATTCTCGTTTTTCTTTTGACAGGAGACAGATTGAAGGCTTTGAATTTATTGCAGTACATGGAACATTCTTTGCTTATAAATGAAAGAGATGACTGAGATAAAATCGAAGGCTCTTCTGTGGTTTAGTTTGGCTGAACGTTTCTGAAACTAAAATACTTTGTCTGTTTTTTCCTGCGGAGAGAGAGTGTATGGGAAAACATTACATGTAATTCCCAGCCTGACTCTCATTTTTTTCAGTTACACTTTTAAGTGATGAAGGAATAGGAGATTAAAAAAAAATTTTGCAAAAGGCTTTTGTGTACAAGAGGATAGTTCTTTAATACATGTGCTACCTCTGACAAGACCCTGGATGCTCAGTAGAACCTCAGGTTGTCCTGAGCCCTGAGGTGTTCTAACACAGTTCGTCCTCTTTCACTTGAGAGCATTCAAAAAAGGCTTTCTGAATTATTTAAAGGTTGGTTTTTATTAAATAGAAGTTAGAATAATTAGTTTCTTTGCTAGTCACAAAAGTCTCTGTGAGAAATCAGTAGTTTGTAGGCAACTCTACATATATACAATGCATCTTTGTAGGGTGGGTTTCCAGGTTCAATTTCATTGTTGAACGTCAGCCCTGGCAAACAGTAGAGTGAAGTAGGATTGGATCTCTGGAGAGAAACTCTACAATGCCAGCCATGGTTCAGTACATGATTGTATGAGAGAATGTATTTCAAAAGAGTTCTTGCAATCCTAACCACAACACTGCAGTAGCTGTGTCATTCAGAAATTACTTTCTGAATTCTAGCAAGCCCCTCAGAGCCCTCTCTGGCCTCTACAAGACTCCTTTCATTAAACTCTGGTTGTTTGCTGATCCTCTCATCAGTGTTTCTGGCTCTGGTTGGTGCAGGCCCCCAGTTCTTTGCTGTAATTTTTTTTCTGGTGTTCACCCTGGTCTCTGGAACTTTCCTTCCTCGATTGCTTTGAAGGGAAGCTCCTAAGAGATCTTGCTTTTCCTCTGGAGACATCATCCTGACCTCCTGGTGTCTGTTTTTGAAAAGGAATACAACCTGAACAAACTGAAAATAGGTAATTATCTGTTACAGTACTCTTAAATTTGATCGCCGTAAACATCCATATGATTACTGAACATTGTACTGTATAACCTTTAATGTATATTCGTTGGTTTTGGTAGATTACAGTAAATTGCATATTGTGATTGTTTTTTGTCCTTTATCTGTCTTTGAGAACAATGGCAGTAATTCTGTAGGTTGTGATGATACCTCTGAATGAAAAAGGTATTATGAAAAGTAATAAATGGAAATTATGCCTCCAACTTATATTCGCTCTGAACTTATTTCTAATGGAACTTTTATGAAACACAACAAATAATATTGAAAATGCAAGTTTTGTGTAGTGACTTAGGAAATGGTAATAACACCTTGAAAAAGCTAAATAGGTACAAAAAGCTATACAGCAGGTTTTTTGTGTTCTAGGCAGAAATGATTATTTTGGAGAGGAAACAGTCTAGTAGATAGGACAACAGCGATAACAGTTGAAATGTCTTTACATTCTTGCTTTTTCATTTAAACACAGTCAGTTTTTTTATTTTTTGTAAAAAGTTATGGATGAAAATTTTCAGATAACGTCATCTATTTTCTTTCTCTAAAAGGAGAACAGACTTCTTGAAAGTTTTATATAAATTATTAAATATAAATCAGCTAAACAAAGACTGTGTCTTCTGATTACCCTTTAATAAATTCTCATGTTGCTGAAAAAATCTTACACGTTGTGCTCAAAGTTCCACAAAATTAATAGTAGCATTTTCACAATTGAGCCTTTAAGTTCTAATAGGTTACTTGATTGTTAATAAACAGGTTTTCCTCTTTCTAATGGGATTCTTTACTCATTCATAGTAATTTATCAAACCTGTGGAAAAGCAGTGTGTTAATGGGAAAACAAATCAATCTGTCCTTTCTGAGAAGTATAAACAACTTTCATTAATGATACTTCTTTAAAGCTTAGGTTGCAGACAGAGAAAAGTTGTCTCTTTGGTATGGTTTAACTTCATTTTAATATTACAGAAAAAATTGTTTTTCTGTGTTGTTGGTTTATTTTGAAACAAGACAACACCTGCTTTTTAATAAAATATTTTCATAATTAAACATTTCCATTTAGTGCAGTTTTCCATAAGATACAATTTGAAACATGTTTTGTTTCATGATGCTGTATGATTTTTGAAGTTAAATATTGAAGTGCAGACTAAATGTTTGAATGATTGCAGTGTATTTGTTTTTTCAAGTTTTAAGTGTGATTATTAATAGTATCTCTGAATACCTGCTATGTAAATTAGGTATGTGGTAAAGAGATTTTCAGCTCTCTGACTTGTAGATTCCCTTCCTCTCTGGTATTGAGTCCTGTTTCATTACACATGCACTCTTTGTGTCTTTTATTCTAACTGGGATATGACTTCTCTTTTTCTTTTTGTTTTCTTTTTGTTTTAAATTCTCTTTGTCTGTGGTCCTGTGCCTGTTAGGGAAACAGAACTCTGTCATTTGGTTCCCTGCAGACTCTCAGAGAGCAGTGCTGACAACCTTTGCTTCCCACCTGTTTCCATAGTAGCAGCACCTTGTCATTTTTCAGAAGTGATTATTAATTTGGTTTATAGTTTAAGTACCCAGGGATGCAGGGAGTTTTCACAGTCTTCAAAGGCTAGCCAAACTTTAGTGGGATACATGAAAAATAAACAGCCCTTAAAATGTTCCTGGTGGTGTCCCTGCTGTCTGAAAGTTATGTGACAAATGCAGGTTCTTGAATCTTGGCCAGGATCCGTCTTCAGTAGCTCATCACTAGTCCTGAGAACTGTAAAACTCCTGGAATCCGTAGTTTGCCCCCACTGTTTCTATCTCTGTGCCTGGATGCATGGCTCTGGGAGTCTCTTCAGTGTTTAAATGCTCGCTGTAACTTTGTGTGAGCTGATCACTGTTTTGCAGCTTGGTTTGCACGCTGCTTGTTTAGAGCGCATCTCTTTCAACTATGAGCACTGTGCTACCTTTGGTTTGGTTGGAACGAGCTACAGATGTTGTCAGTGTGTGGTGAGCTTCATCTTTCCACAGAGCCATTCTTTAATAGAGATTTTATACCAGAAAGTTTTTAAAGCTACCCTGAAAAATAAGGTGTGCAGAACACAGTTTTCCAAAATGGTATTGGATGATCAGTATTGATCATCATGAAATCTCATCTTGCTTTTTTTTGTATGGTATCTAATTGCATTAAATATGGTTTAGTTTTATTTAATTTTTCCATATCAATTGCTATTTGCTATATTGATTTATGGTGTTTGGGAATTAAGGAATCACAATGTACACAAAGTAACTGTGGATGAGTAATCACCGTCAAAAATCTTGTAACTATGTACCAAATTAAGTCGTATTTGCAGTTTAAATTATTTGTGAGAGATGAAGACATTGGCATGGACTTATATTTGTGCTTAAACATAGAGCTTTACATCCTTCTTCCAGCATTTTGGGATATATTTGAGTCAGATTTTGAAGTCTAAAAGTTCACAGTCTTCAGTCTTCATTGCTATAAGCAAAATAATGTAGGAAAATCAATTTAATTGATTTGAAAAATGTTATAAAACTCCAGGACAGATGCAGTAAACAATTACATTTTGATGGTACATCCCATAGTAAATAAATATATTATTTTAGTTCACAACTTGGGTAGATAATATTTTCTTTGGTTTCTCTTGTAATTTTCTAGAGGCTGAATTGTTATTGTGCTACATATTTGTTCCTTTCACATTCATTTTGTTGATAAAATTCATCTTGAAGCCTGCCAGCATCATTTTTTAATGATTTTGTTTTGTTGCCAGTTACAACTTTATAAAAAAAATTGAAGAAAATTGTATAAGTATATTTTTTCATTTTTTTTCTTTTATAATAGTAGAAAATAAATCTGATAAGAGTAATTTATAACCTTACTAGATACTCTTTTAAAAAGTCTTAAATAAAATAAATAAGCAAAATGCCTCTGAAAATTTGGAGAGATGCTTAGGAATCTAATGCAGTGTCCAGGTTGTTTCAGTGGGACCAGTACTGTGCTTTTAAAGTATTTGATCAATAGTTTTTGATAAAATAATTTGCAGAAATACTATACCAGATGTTAACTGTGAATTTCAGCTGAAGATTCTGATTTCAGTCAAAAAAATCAGACAGAAAGCTTTTCTTTGGATCAAAGCTGGCCTGCTGTTTTGAGCTGCTTAAGGGTGGAAGTCGTGATTAGGGCACTCTTGTTTGCTTTATCATCTGTTGGAAGAATCTTAAGCTACTGGTTCTGAACACCCAGTCCTTTAAATGTCAGCATGGATTAGTGGAGAGTTGCTCACAAAAGCTGATGGAAAGAAAACAGCAAGTCATGTTGATTGACAACAATAAGAGATTTGAGTAACTTAAACCTCACAGTCTGGTGATGTCATGTCAAACAGGAAAAACATGAAGCTGTTCAGGTTACCTAAGACTTCCAGTAAGGAAAAAGCTGTTGTAGAGCAAGAGCTTTTCAAACCACTCACCTGTACTGTATCTGTGATGGAGTAAGGTTTTCCAGAAAAAAGCCCAACGCACTACTGGTAATATTATGATTAAAAAAGTTGCATGCATGTAGTAGTATCTTTAATTTTGCCTCACTTTCTGCCACTTTTTTCTTTATTTACACTGCTAATGGATATTCTTGTAGAAGCTTTTCTAAAAAACGGCTCCTAAGAAAGCATTGATGGTTAGTGTTGGATACACCTGAGATGGAGAGAAGTATGAGAGTGTTACTGTTGTAATAATAATCTTGTAATTGCCTGGGCTCTTCAGGGTCAACACAGAAATTTTGTTTTTGAGAGATAAGAATATTAGCATCAGAGATAACCTCCAGAGAACCTTGATAAAACAGATCACAACAACTCTACAGGTGTTGCCATTCCCACATGAGTCTTTTGCTTGATGATGCTGTCTTCAGTCAGTGGTCTAGTGTGAAGACTTACTATTAGAGCAGACTTTGTCTTGATTGTTCTGCAGTTGATTGTCAGCATCTTAAGAAGATTTAAACCAAAGATCTTACCTCGATTCAGTGTCCTGAAAGATTTAAGTTCTGAGCAGGCTGTGGCATCCATGGAGTCTTCTAGCATCTTCATAACTGTAGTGTTATTCACAGGAAATATTTTTGCTAAATCTAATAAAAACAATCACATTTAGTGGATGTATTCTCTCCTTCTGATCAGGGTTCAGCAAAGCTGCACCTGATCATCACTACTCATTCTTTGTGTGCTAACCAGTTGGTGGATGGGAATAGAAATGATCTAAAGAGTATTTTTTGGATTAGCTTGGTGAGTCTTTTGTATAAACAAAAGAAGCAGCTAGTCTTATTCATCCTAACAAGATCAAGCTCCTGGTGATAGCTATCAAGTATTTAATGAATTTAATTAAAATTCATGCATTATTAACATTTCCAGCTGTGATATTGAGTAGCAATTTTCAGATACTTGGAATGAGTAATGGTGTTGACTTTTCAGTTGCTTTTGACATCAGCCCTTTTATAAACCTGCAGTTCTGCACAATCATGACCATAGAGCCTCTGTGCTGGACGTAGCTGAGGAGCAGCTGGGTAATGTTTTCAGATGTTGTGCTTTTTCTTCTCTTTAATCAACCAAGATGTTGCTGCATTCAGCAATTCCCTACAGTTTTGGTGGCATTATTAGTGTGTTTTAATAGAAGCTGAATGAAATGTGAAGCATGCAGACCAAGGAATGTAAGCAGTCATATGGTCTCAAAAAGCTTGATGTAATTAGATCATCATTATGAAGCAAGATTGAACATTCAGGGAAATTGCCATCCATAAGTACAGACGGTGTTTTCATGAATAAGTTTTTTGCAGGCCAGCGAATGGAGGAAAATACCAGTCCCAACTATTTCCTAGCCTCTAACAGGAACAGTGGTGATCAGAAATTATGGATTTTGTTGCTTGTTTCTACTTTGTAGAATATAATGTGATTTAATGATGTGAGGAGGGGAAACAGCCAGTGATGTGTCTTGAGTATCTGGATAATGGTTGTGCTAGAAAGCTACATGATGTTCTTGACTCCGTGTCATGACTTGACTCTGTCGTGCCTACACATGTAAAGATTAGCTTGGAAACAGAGAAGAAGGGCAATAGCTCATGCTTATTACTAAATACCTTTTTGGTGTTTCCACTCATCATCTAAGTCCACAAGATCACCTATTAGAAAACATGTGACTGAACTTGATACACATATTTGTTCATTCACAGCTCTTGTGGTGTGTTCCTTGAAAGTAAGAAGTTGTTGAAATAGTTTGCTTGAAAATTTATTTGTTGTTATTTTTAAGACGGAAATAGGTCTTTCTTAGAACACACAAGGTTCTGGTACAAGTGTCAATCTAATAAAAAATCTTCACAAAGCTTCTACATTACATTGATGTAATAATTCCCTCGGTTTACAGAAGTGGAAATTTGTGGATTGTAGGGTTTTTATTCACTGAACAAAAATTCAGCATTATCTTTGTTGGATTGTCTGATATGCTTTGCTCAAATGACCAGTAATATTTTATTTAAGATGGCATTGCAATCAAAGCACCAACTTTGTCCAAAAAGGCACACAAGAACCTCCACATGACATATGTAGCCTAAAACATACTTAATGAGAGGATTTCTTTGAATTACATGTTAGCAGTGTGTCTGTAAGCATATTCTTGTTATTCGATGAGAAGCTGGAATAAGCAACCATTATTTTTAATACTGTTATTTAGATTTTGCTTTTGTCTTTCAGTATAAATATGTGGTATATATGTGTAGAGTTATTCACATTATTTTTTTTCGGTTGTGAAATGTTAAACTAACACTTAATACTTTTTGTAGGTCTGCTTTGAAGTAGTAATTTGATAACTTATATTAAAGCTAATAGTATGATAAAGCTAAAGCAAATTAATTAAACAATGATACAAGTATTATACTACTATTTCAGTATCTTGGAAATCCGTGGGCTAAAAGCTCTACTGATTGTCTCAAGCATGTGTTTCAGCAGATGTGACAACCCATGAATATCTGCAGAAAAGGATGTCATTTTACTCTTTTTAATGAACTAACAATTTCATACAAAAAAGTTCAGCAGTACCACTGTTTAGAATAAAGGGATACATGTAAATGAGGCTGGTGCTGAAATTATATTTAAACAATGCTGACAGTTCTTCTATTGTGCCCATTAATTAATTTCCCAGCACTGAGGTTCCCTGGGAATGAACTGTAAAAATAATTAAAATGATACATGAGGTAAATAATTTTGAAATTCAAAAGGTGAAATAGGGAATTAGTTTAGTAAATATTAGTCATAGTGCTTATTTGTGCTCATTTGCCTTTTAAAAGCAGGTCACTGAGGAGGCATGATCTGGTTTTGATTCACATGATCTGCTGAAGTTCTCACAGGTGGAAAGGTTGCATATTCTTTTTAATCAATTGTGCCTGTCCCTATTTCAAATCAGTAGTTTTCTTAAAGCAGGTTGGTGTTTATGTAAAGATGTTTTGCCTTGTAGCAAAGTTCTTCAGAATTAAATCAGTTGGAGCATATTTTTACTAATGATCTGGATTTAGTTTGTGCTTTCTAAGTTAAGTCTTATTTTTAAGTAGCATTCTGTGATTAAAAGCAGTGTTGATTTTGGTGTGACACAGCTTTGCTTTTTTTCACTGCATTTTTGGCCAACTAATTGGTGTCAAGTCACTACTTGAGACGAAATTTAAATGTTTAAGTAAAAATTAAATTAGTGATTTCAAATAGAATGAATAGGGTCTTAATTAGAAGGAAACTTCAAAACAAATTTCTTTCCAGCTGGACAATCATGTCTGAATAATTGAAACCCAGTTTTAAGCCTAGCTTAAAATAAAAGAAGTCTTTGCAATACATATTCTTTCTGTCATTAAATAGTGAAACAAAGATGAAATTTAAATTTTGGTATCCCAGATGTGCATGCCTTTGAAAATATTCTGTCTAGAGGTTTTTAATCAGATCTGCCATGTAACCTATTAAAAAAAAAAATAGCCTGCAGGTTTTAGAAAGTGTTTTTTGCAACTTCAGCTGTGCTGGGGAGGCAACTAGTAAGTCACTTTTGGGTTTGTTCTCATCTTATTGCTCCTCAGCCTTTCCATAACAGCTTGATACTTCCGTAACGTCACACCTGCAAGAAGGTTTTTAAGTTCAGGTGGGGGAATCTCAGTAAATTAAAGATGTAAAGTGAATTTTCTGGGAAATAGCTGGCAGGTTAAACTTTTCAAGCATGTGGAAATTTTTGAAAAGGCAGTTGATAGTGCTGTCTTCTCATATGCTCTTGATCTATTTGCCTAGGTCTTTTCTGAGGAAAATATGCAGGACTAAGGGGTGTAGGGAAGTACATGCTTCATCTTTATATGCATAAGAAACAAAATTAATTGTATGCTTGTGTTTCATGCTGTTAGAGGAAGTAAAGGATGTAGTGATGTTCAGTGTTGATTACACAGAGATTTGCTACTTTGAGTCATTACACTGCATCATGGTTTGGTAAGATAATTAGGAACCATATTAATGGCTCGAACCTAAGTACTTTGTTTTTTAATACATTAATTGTGGTGAACGAAAGAAAACATAGCTGTAAGTAATCAACTGCTCCCTAAAACTTAAACAGTGTAAATTATCTATTGTTATTGATAAGGGTGTATAATGTTATGTGGCTCCTACTTTTTAATGCACCGAAACCAGCCCAGAGGAGTTTCAGTAGTTCTTGCTGCTGGTTCTCTTGTTCTCACCACCAAACAAATAACTTACACAAAGTAATTTTTTGTTTCTACTCGAGGACCCATAAATATGTGTATTAGATTGGGATTTTATATACATCCCTCACTATTATGTTACTTGTTGTTACCTAAAATCACAGTGATTGGTCTACCACTGGCAGAGTTCATGCTCACATTGCCACATCCCTGGTTTTGCTATTTATGTGTAGTTATAACTTGTAGATAAAATGGAAGTTGTTTGCCTTTGCTTTGTAGAAATTCAAAGCAACCAATTAAGTAATAGTTTCTACAGCAAGAACAAGGAAGAACTTGTGGTCACTCTTCACTGCAGATAAGAGGAGTCTTATTAACATGGAAAATTACAGGAAAGAAATGTTGTTTTCTGATAATCTCACTACACATAATGCTTCTGTGTCTTTCTAGGTTCTTCTCAAAATAATGTTAGAAATAAGTGTTGAAAAATGTTCTCCTTGTATACGGTTCAGCATCTTGCATTTGTATCAAAGGTATTTTTCAAGAAAAGTGCTCTACTCCACATTCTTT
The DNA here is from genome assembly GCA_013398175.1 of Climacteris rufus. NCBI lineage: Eukaryota > Metazoa > Chordata > Aves > Passeriformes > Climacteridae > Climacteris > Climacteris rufus. The sequence goes on along the minus strand of VZRZ01001706.1, from coordinate 960,950 downwards.
TGTAAATACCCAATTCAGCAAGAAAGGGCTATAAGGGAGTTTCATAAGAAGCTCCATTCCTTTGCTAAGATCTAGCAACTCCTGTGAGCAAAGGTAATAAACCACCACACATGAGGAGAAGAATAGTTGTAAAAGACAATGACATTTCAGTGTCGGATATGAAAGTGAGAATCCACTTGATGTCCTAGTCATGGCTGAACTCTTTAAAAACTTCATGGTGAATTCTTTGAAAGAACCAAATGAGAAACATTGATTTTTTTTTTTTTTTCCCCCCATCACAGTTTATTCTGGAAAAGCCTGGACAAAAAAGTCAAATACACATTTTGTTAGTTATTTTTTATTCTATTTGAATTGAGCATATTAGTAAGTGAAGAGGGCAGTAATTTAAACTCCATTCTGAAAATGCAAGATCATGTGGAAATTTATATGAAAGATGCTTCATAAAACTAAATTATCAGCTGAAGAGTGGATAAGTCAGGTAAATAGTAATTATCACTAGCATCCATTTGTATTTGATATTGATTCATAGTCTTAACATGAATTTTGCATGCCGTATGGAGCATTCTAATAGGCTAAGGTGTCAATATAATTCCAGCAGTGGTCTCTGTTCTTTGTGGCTGGGATTTCACAGCAGAGGTTTACATCACAAGTCATATTTTAGGAATTGTTGCCAGGTTGTTGGTGACTAGATCAGAGGGACCAATGACTAAATTGTTACGAAAACTGATCTTCACCTAGTTTTCAGCATAAATTTGCCTAATCTAATAGAACATTGTATTATAAGTATTTTTTTTAACATGCCTAGCAGAAATAGGAAATGTGAACACAGTTCTTGTAATTTTTTTTCAAAAATAGCTCTTCTATAAGGGGTTTAGTGAACTCTAAGGGTTGAGATAATAATTTTTGCAGTTTTTGGCTGTGACAGATACTTGTAGCTTGCTGTTATGACCTAGAAATGTTGCTTTCCATTAAAGATTTTGAAGTGCTATGAAATGTGTTTGGGTCAGATTTTTTTAATACAAAGATCCAGCAAGCCCATAGATTTTCAAGTTAATTGATGGATGTTTGCATTAGAAACAGCTACCTGTAGGCCTTACCTATAAGTTAGTTTTTTTGTTTGATTGGTTGGTTTGGTTTTTTAAAGCATAAAAGATCAAACTTTGTTGCTGTATTTATGGTGAGATTCAGCTTAGACAAGTGCTGTTGTTCACTTCTTTTAGAATCATCCTCTTGGGAATAGTCATAGTGAAGCAAAAACATAATAGACAAGCCAAAATGTGCAAACTCAGCAGAAGTCCTTTTATTAGGTATTTTTACATATAACTGTAAAAAACTTCTTAATATGCATAATGACTAAAATTTAAATTTTTAGCACTACTGAATAATCAAAATTTCATTATACAACTGACTGGAAAACTAAGAAGCAGGAGAGGATTATGATCCTACATGAGCTGGTAGGCTGCCGTGTACAATAAAAATTGTTGCAGTCTGCAAAGTATTCCAGTATCTTTTAGAATGAGAAGGTTAAGGTGTCTTCAATTCAGTATTCTCTAAAGTTAATCGTAATATTCTTTCACCATGATTAAATATGTCATTCTAAGAAAGTGTTGACATGATTTTTGTGCTGAGAAAACACACCCCACAAACCATTTAGAGCCAGTGTACACATGTCCCAGGTTGATGTAAAATACTGAGGTTTCTGAAAACAAGTGAAGTAGGTTCTTTAATAAAGGCTGTTAAGGAAAAAACACAGCTTGAACATGGAATTCAAGGGAATGCCCTTGTATGAATAATAACTGCCTGAAAGATAGAAAAGAAGTGGTAAGAACAAGCAGGCAAGTTTCAAAATTAAAGGAAATAACATGTAATTCATTTCAGTTTGTCATGAGGCTTAAGCTCTTTGTGCTGAAGAGATGAAAAAGGAATACAGAAGCAAGTGAGACAGCAGAGTTTGCTGACACCACCACATTACTAAGGGTAGCAAAGGTGAGAGGTGGACAGCAAAGAGTCACAGGAGTTCATGTTGCTATTAACAACCAGGTGTAAATAACATGTGAAATTTTGTGTGGACAGATATAACTGATATTGTGTGTTTGAAACAATCCTAGCTTTCCTGGTATTACTATGGTCTTCAAGGTAGCTTTCTACAGTCAAGCACAAGAGGAAAATATCAGCTCAATAGCAGTCAAGAATAGAAAAAGAAAAAGAACCCTAAAGGCTAGGAATTAGTGGCAAAGGTAAGGAGGACAAAATATTATACAGCTATAAGTGTTATATTCTCTCTGCAACTTATATGCTATATACAGTTCAGTCCCTATTTCAAAATCAGAAAACTACAGGAAAGGATGCTTAAAAAGGCTGAGCAGAGATGGTGAAACTCGTACATGAGAAATGGTGGAATAGACAAAAAAATTCTAGTCTGCAAGAATATGAATGGATTGAAGAATGTATACAGGAAGTGATTGTTCATAATCCTTCAGTGCAATAACTGAACTACCTTGCATGAAACTAGCAGGGTTTGGGTTTAAAACAGACATGCTATATAGCATGCGGTTGTCTTTTGGAACTCTTTGTCCCAGGATTTGGCGATTTACCAAAAAGCTTACAGTTGCAAAAAGATTTAGGAAGTGAAGACAACTTAGTAGTGGATGGACATATTCTACAGGTTCTCTTAGGACATTTCTGAGCATTAAACCTTTGAAAGTTGGAGGAGTATTCTGGGGAGGTACTGCTATGTCTTGCACTCCTGTGCTCTTAGTCATCTGCTGTCGGCCGTTTTTGGTGAAATTTACTGTGATGGACCTCTCTGGTGTGATCATGCTGTGTTTCTTCCTCAGACTGGAACTCTGAGTCTGTTTTGACAGTGTATTGAGTCTGTGCCTAGGAATTCAAAGCTCCTGGCTGATCAAAAAGGCAAAACTTGGAGGAGCAGCCAACATATTCTGCTTTCCATGGTGTTCCTGTGCTGGCTTCTTTCTCTTTTCCTGCCATGGATTGCTTGGATATTTTGGCAAAAATTACTTAAATCTCTTTTCATCTAAGCTATCTGCTCTTTGTAATGTGATAGAAATGGAGTTGCTTCAAGTTGTTTTATTAACGTGTAATCATTGAGTGTTTGGAAGTCCTTCCAAAGTGTCTGAGCTATTATTTGAGTGTGAAATGTGGTGGTTTAATATGTAACCATGACAAACTTTCATAGCTTTAATTATTCTGAGTACTTAAACAATAATCATGGATTGTATTTATCAACAAATATAACAGCATAAGGTGTTACTCTGTAAATGTTGAAGTATCGAGGGTAGGAGGCAGCTTAGACTAATCATTGACTAGACAATAATCAGTCTAGTCATACAACAAAATCTGCATTCTTTTGGTGATTGTCTAATTCAGGAAATTTGGGGAATGCAGTAGAAAGAACGCCTTTCATTTCAGCTGCAAGGAGATCCAGCATTTGCAGGGCAATGAGATATTTGTGATGTTAACAATCTAAATGATTTTTATTGATAATGACAGATGGTTCTTAGATAATGTGCTCTGAGTCGTCTGTAATATGTTCAGAATAAGTCTTCTGGAAGGTTGTACATCTGCCTTGAGATTTTTTGCTAAAATATTTAAATCAAGGTCATTGTTTATACTTGATTTTAAATAGCTTTTAGCTAGTAGTCTGCATTTCTGTACATTTAGAGATCAAACTGTTTGCAGCTTCAAAAGCTACAAATGGAAAAGTATAATAGGTATCAGGTGTTAGAAAAGGCAATTATGCATTAGCTGTTTTACTCAATTTCTAAAACTGTCTAAAACTATCCATTGAAAATACTTTGTACCTAGACTTATCTCTGTAGCATGATGAATTTTTAAATCTGTAGGGGATATGTATTTTTTCTCTAATGAATTGCATATTTAGACCTATTTGGTTTCATTTAAAAGAGCTGAAGAAACTTGTATTGGTAAAAAAAAAGTTAAACAGAAAAATCACAAGACAAAGTACATGTTCTTTTACATGTCCAGATAATTTTTCTACAATTCCTTAAAAATATTTCCAATTTCCACAATTGCAGTTCTGAGAATTTTTACTTTAAATTTTTTTTAAGCTACTTATCATGACTTTTTATGGAAGAATTTTCTTTATTATGTGACAATAGAATGAATCCTTAGGTTTTAAAGACTCTTAGGTTATTAGGAAAAAAGAATGCTTTGATGATCTAATTTGACTACCTATGCAATATTGTTTTGAGAGTCAGTAGGAGAGAGCAAAACAAACAATTTTTCCAACAGCTACTGAAAATTGACTTTGAAAGTTAAAATGCTGCTTTCAGATAGATTTATTTAAAACTGTCTGATTCTCCCATGTGCTTTTCAAGAAATCATATAATGCTGGAGGAATGAGGAGATGAAAGGAAAATTAATATATATTATTACCACACTAAGTTCCTTTTGGTTCCTTCTTTCTTGCTCATGTCATGTAATTAAAGAAGTGTAAGCCTTTATTCAGGTTGGGTAATACATAATCCAATACATACAATATCCTGATTAATAGTTATTATTTTAAGTGAATTTTTTTCTGCCTACAGTCTTTCTACTTCTTCATCTGCAAAAATGGTCTTACATAGTCTTATCTACCCTCAGCAGTAATTCTATACTGTAGTTTATCTGTTCAGCAATTTCAATCCAGCTTTATTTGCTGTCATCCCATAACCATAATTTTTCTTCTTTCATGCTTTCCTATTTGATTGCAAATGCTCAGGCTGGTGTCCTGTGTTTCACTTACCCATTCTTTGAAGCAGATCTACAGTCCACACAGATCGTGGATCACCTGGTAATGCTGAGCTGAGCTGGTGCTTACTATGGCAGAAAGTCTGGGCTTCTCAAAAATGTGTTGGTGTTTTCTTGTACAGACTGTTGACTTAAACACAGCCTGTTTTCATTGGACATTACTACACTGTTTCCTTCCAAATTTGAAGAAAGTTTTCTTGATTTTATGAGATTGTTGTGTATCCCAAAATAATAGAAACTTCTTGTATGATTGAAGGGTACTGGAAATTTTTAAAACTCGTGTTAGAAGAAAGAGGTTGCAGATCAGGCTGTGAAACAATAGACCAGAAGTACTGTTTTTATACTTAATTTTTAAAATTTTAAAATATTTTTCTTATTTTAGAGATGAAAATATATTATCAAAGGCTGAATTTAAAATATACTGCCTGTCCTGTAAATTTATTTTTGCAATGTGGTAGGAAGAGGTTTGTTTTCTTAGAAATAGGTCTTTGCATTTTTCAGAATTGTGGTTTTTTTATTTAAATATTACCATAGTAGTATATGATGTAAGTGGAAGCAGCACTTTGCTTACGGGTGTGTCTTCTTGAGATGTTATTTTATACTTTTATGTATGTTAACTTTCCATCCCAAGAGAAATGCCAATACTGAAGTAAAAGGCATGGATTTTTCAGAATGGTTCTGAATACATGTTTCTCTAACATGCAAACCTTAATATTATGCATTGGACTTTAGCTTGATTTTTCTGGTTAAGACAAACTCTTAGAGAGATGACTAGTTAAAATTACCATGTGCTTTCTCTGTCTGGGGATTTTACAGTGTTATTCAAGTAATTTTATTCAAGTAGAGTGTTTGCCTGGAGTAGGAAACATATCACGGGATTTTATAATGCAAATCTTTTTTTTTTCTGCTTCCAAAATTAGTTAATTCTTCTTTTCAGTTCCAAGTGCACTTTTGACCTTAAAGCTTCTCTGCAAATAATTGGCATTATCCCTTTTCTTGATTCTTACCAATTTGGTGGACCAGATGGTCTGTACTTTCTGTAGCTCTTAACAAGGTGTTTGTACAAACCTCTTGTAGCACACTATGCTCTTTTATCAGTCAAGGGTAGAGGGGAAGGAAAACTAGTAGTAGGAGAATATATTTCCTTCTCCCCTTGTGATAGCTGGGAAGTTAATTTATTACACATATTTTAAATACCATGTTCTTCTTGGTTAAATAGCAATAAAATAGGCGTTTTATCATGTTATGCTTTATGTAAGAAATTGTTTCAGTTCACTATACTTGAGCAAAGCACTGTACTTTTCTAAAGAGCAAACTGCAGTTTTGAAATGACCGGCAGAGATTATGAAAAAGTCCTGTTGTATTTTTAAAGCGCTATAATTAGATCTTGTAAATTATATAGATATCAGCATTTAAATATCTGTACATTTGCCAGATTATGTAGTTTAGTTTTATAATTATTATTTTTAAATTTTAGTTTAATGAGATTTTATATAGCATTAGTTCCCAATCATCAATTTGATAATTTAATATCATAATTATTTTTTCGGTTCTCAGTGGTATAGAAAATAAAATCCAAGATTAATTTGTAATTTGAGAAAACTTAGTGATGTCTTTTAAAGGGAGCATCAAAAATTTTTCTAAACTCTTATGTATACTAATAAAATACTAATTTCTAAGGGGAGTTTTATAAAGGGAGGAAATCTGCTGACTTGAACTATTACAGAAAGCTGCAGATCTGAATACAAAACTGAGCTGTAAATGTTTCATCTTACAAGTAGATTATTTTCCTTTAGTGAAAACCTCTAATTCAGTTCAATATAGACTAAGTTGTTTATTCTTACAATGTTTAATAATTTACTATAGCAGAACTTCTACTTCAAAAGCTACTGCTAGTAGTAGAGTTGACTCATAATAATGGAGATGAAGCATATGTTCATGCTGTAATGTTGAGCTGGACAGTACAGTATTTCATACCAGATATAAGTTAATGGATAACACCAGAAGTGGAAAACACATCAGTAAAGAATGAATTTAAATATGAGAAATGAATGCTGCCTCACCTGCAAAGAGATAATAGCTATGAATAGGTTTGGCATAGCTGAAATACAAGCATGTTTGTGATGCAAAGAGAGACAGATGTAGCTGACATTTGTAGTTAGTAGTAAATGTCATAAATATACACTTGGGGCATGTGGTGATCAAAAGTATTATTATTTGTGTATTGAAAGGATGATCTATTTTTATTTTTTCTAGTCTGAACCAGAGGGTTTTTCTCATTTCCACTTGTACGTCTGTGCTGCCTTCCTTGTCAGGTGGAGGAAAGAGATCCTGGAAGAGAAAGATTTTCAAGTAAGTGAAGGGGATATTTTTCAAGCACAGGGTGGCATTTCTTAGGTTTACTTTCCTAACATTACTTGGGGATGAATTTAAGACAAAATAGGAGCACTTGCAGCAAGACTGACAATAACTTACTGTTAGAGTTGCTCCAAAACTGTGAGACCTGAAGTGATGATGGACTATAAGCAGTAGGAGATGTATTTTCTTTGTCCACTCTGGAAAAAAAAAATGCTGTTTTAACTGAGGCAGGCTTTGAGAAGATGATTTCTGGAGATGCTGTTACCTTGGTATTTCACAGAGATTTTCTGAAAAGGTAACTGGCTGATTTTTAATCTTAAATGCATCGCTGAAGTATTTGCTATAGGCCCATATGCATCAAAACCTTACATTTTTCCAGCAAAGAGCATATCAGGAAGTTGTTTGGAAGAAGATTTGAATAGGGTAGATAGGCAAATCGTTTGCATACATCTGTAGAAGTCCAGTTATTTTTGCCAGCTGTTGACAGTTCACTTTCATAGAAATATTTATATTGAATTTTACTCTATGATACGCATTCAATGCCTGAAAAGCTTTAAAGTCTTGTTTGGAGGCTGAATGTAAATAACTGATGCTGCAAGGCCCCCACCATTGCCTGCCCCAGGGAAATGGCCCATTACCAGCTTATGTTCTCCATCTGACTGAACTCTGTGGCCCTGTACAAATGAACTATTGTGGAAATTTGTTTATCACTTCAATCTATTTTCTTTCTTTCTATTTTCTATCTTTCATCAGAAAATGATTTATTCAGAGTACTTTAGCTGTCTTTGCAATAAATAAATCCCTAAGGGCACAACATAACAGCTTTAATTTCTACTACCTGCTAATACTGTCAGATTTTCCCAATTTATGGGACTTTGTCAAAAATAACTCTAATGTTGGTATCCATGCCTCTCAATTACAAGTGTTCACTATTAATCCTCTCTTTTAAATTTTTCTTGTTGATTTCCTGCACCAAAGAGCAAGATTTTACCCTCTCTACCAAACCTATTACATCTATGTTTTAAGTAAATAATCCTAGGGTATAGTACTATGAAGATTGCTTTTGTTCTCCTTACATTCATACAGATTTGTTTACTTATTTAATAATTAAGATATTTCTTTATGGTTTAATTTGTTTACAGGCCATGTAAACTATACTATGAAATACAAAAATCAGGATTACACTGGAATGCATTTATCAGACCGCTTTAGCTTGCTTACAACATAGAAGAAATGCAATTAGTAATTCTGAGGATCTGTAGGACCCATGCTAGTTTTATCACTATCATGTTATCACTAAAAGGCTTGGCCTTCTTTTTGTGGAACATGACCTTTTAAAATGACTAAACTAAAGTGTTATCAATTCTCTAAATGTTGCTACTGTCCCACAGGCAAGAATAATATCCATTATTCTTCCACTTTGTTAATAATAGCTGTAGATCATTGCCTAGTCTTCAAAGTAATAAGCACTTAAACTACATTGGAAGCTTGGGAAGTTCAGTATATGCTGTTTGGAGTACCCTGATTGCATTGAATTCACATTATCGAGAAGTCATAGCTACAGTACATTTTGTACAGAAGTTTTAGTTCCATAAACTGTATCAAGAATCACATGCATTCAGTCATTTCTCTTGCACATAGTGTGTGTTGTGGTTGGTTTTCTGCATATGACAGGAATAAGGGGAGTCTCTCCTAACTGTCAGTCAGAGAACCTGGTTCTTTGCTACTAGCTGTGGAAACTCTGGCTCTTGTTTTATATATCTGTTTGACCTCTTTCAGCAGAATTACACACCTCACAGGAATTTTAAGTCAGAATAATTTCCCAAGGACATCAGATGTAGCAATATGCCAGATGAGACGCTGAGCAGGTTTTGAATGAAAGACCAATTTTAAAGGCATTGGTCATGCAATACTTTTATTCTTATTATTTAATGAAGTATATTATCAGTAATATTCCAGACAGGACGATGGTAGGAAACAGTCTGCTCTTAAGATACTTGTTTTCATTCTCTTAAGCATGTCTTGCTGCAACTAAGCAATCAGTAAAAGTATCATGTTTATTCTTCCTCATATGAACAGATTGACTTAGATACCAAATGTTCATCCCTCAATAATAATATTTCCTTATTACAGGCACACAATGTGTGTGATTCTTGTTTTGGAGACTTTTTTTGTGTATTGTTGTGTACCAAAGAAATGAATGTTGAAATGAGAGAAGTTAGGCTGATTGAACTCATACTGTAGAGTGATACAACCTGAACATTGCTTCCTATTTGGTTTATATCTGTAGAATTAAATATTCAGATTATAAAGGGAAGTAAGTTTTGGTAAGACAAATAGTGGAAGAAATAAATGTTTCAGCTCAGGCCTCCAAATGTTTAAATGTTTACACGTATATATTATATGTAGATATTGTAGATGTACATGTATATACCCAAACAAGTGTATATATAGACTTGGAACACAAGCATATAAAATTGTGGTGATGCTCTGCTGTATTTTTCATGTTTCAAGTAACGTAATAAAATCATTTTTTCATTGTAAGATGATAATCAAATCATGATGGTAGTTCTCTTCTTTTGAATCGTTTGAACAAATTATTGCTCTTACTGCCATTTACTTGGTTAAATACTAAATATCAGTGTAGACCTCCTGTGTAACACAAGATTTGCAGGTTAATGTAAGTTTTACCAAAGACAAATGAGGAGAAAGTGATGCTTTATACATAAATCTTGAGCAGTTTATGTTATTTGTAGAAGTTGTGCCATGTTTCTGCCTTATGAAAACTGGGATCTCTTGACTTTTCAGAGAATATTCCACACCACTTCTCCATTCCATGTCCTTATAGATTGTTCCTGCCTGACTACTATTAAATACACTGGAGCACAAAAATCAGCTATTTCAAACTCCAGTGTCCCAAAAGAAAGCATTTGATTTTAGGAAGAGGGGGAAGTGTCAAATGTTTTTTTTTTTTTCTAGGAGTTTATAGTTGCTTACATTTTGTCCTGCTTAATCAGTAATCTTTCCAGCAAGCATTAATCCCATTTTGAAATTTGCTATTTAATGCAATGAGCTGTGTGATGCAATGCTATGTAATGAGGGCAAAAATTACTGCATTCAGCAATTTTCAAATTCCCCAGAGTCACTTTTTGATAGCAGTGAAATTAAGCTGACATGTTTTCAGAGAGGCATTTTAAATATTTCATGCCCATGTATAATACAAAGATGAATATTATTGAAAAGAATGAGGGGGTTCTTAGTTTTCATTAGAACTTGTTGTTCTGTCTTGGTTCTCACTTCTAAAGTGTCCTCTTTGCCTTGATAGGGTGGCCCACAAACCCAGGTACAGAGAGGTGGTTTGGATAGCTCTGTCACTCTATTCATATTTCACATTAGCAATTTATACTTCATATATGGAGGAACAGGGAACACAATGGCTAGGCAGTAAATGGCAGAAATTTTAATCCTGGCTCAGATTTTCCTTTGTAATCAGTGTGATGTTTTATAGAGTCAAACAGGTCATTTTTGGTTTCTGATGTTTCTGTTGATGGTATAAATGTTATCTCTGGTTCCATACTAGTGTCAGATAAAGAAAGAAAACCAGGAAGTTTAATATAAATAAAAATATTTTTTTAATGTGATAAAGTATGCCTTCTGTGAAAAATGTGAAATTAATTTGGCTTCTACTATCTAAGCTTAAGTACTTAAATGTGCTAGTAATGAAAATCTTTCTACTCATCAGTGTCTGAATACTGTTATTAATTTTCCTAACTATAGCCATAATTCCAAAATTCTCCTGAATTCTTCAGAGGTATGAATGGTTGATGCTGTTAAGTGATAAAATATTCAAGCATGATTTTGAACATATTTGGAATTAAAATATTGATAGAAAATACGGCTGTTGAGTTTGATGGCGGCATGTACAAGATGTCGGAAAGATTTGTAAGGAAATGAGACTTCAGGGACTAGATTCAACTGTTGCACTGAGTGTAAGCTAATGGTAATTAAGTTAGTAATAGATGGACAAATACTGGCTTATCTGTAGATTTAGTCCAAATTTCCACTTTAAATAGATTATCATTTTGTTGACATGGCTGAGCTGTAAAAATATATTCAATATGTTGTGGTAAGGAATCTGTTGCAGATCTCTTCTTATTCATGATTTTAAGATATAGGCTTTTCTGTCTGTCTAACAGACATTTTCACCTGTGCTGTCACCCACTCAAATCTTTATTACTGAAGTGTCCTTTTCTTTATCTTTGACAAATCCCTTTCTGCTTCAATTATATTCACCCAGACTGCAAAAAAGCTGTAAAGAACACTTTTCAGTCCATCACTTTTTCTAACTTTCTTGCTCTGTATCTCCTTAGCTCCCTTTGTTTTAGAGCACCAAGGAAAACTTAGACACTTTCTCTTTTGAGGCCATTAAGGTACCAATACTGATGCTTTACATGGCATCTCAGATTCAGCATTGAGATGCTGACTCCAGTTTATCAGGCTGTGATGGCAGCCTCATCACCCACTCCAGATTGCAAGAAAGTAGCTGTGCCATCTCCCACTTGGCCACCTTACTTAAATGGAGCACCTAATGCAGATGTTCAGCTACTTTTCTCTAAGTCCTTATGTTAAGTTCTGTTTTTTTGCAATACCCAGAATAGATTTGACAGGTAGGCTCGAGTCTGTTAATAACACAGTCATATTGACCAGTTTTGTGTTGCTTCTTTTTACTTTTCTGTGAATTTGTTGTCTCCAGTTTTATACCTAAGCCATAAAATCTTTGGGATAGTGACTGTGCTTTATTCTTATTTATATATTTAAAATAATTATTAATTATTATTTTATGTAAATATAGTAAGTATTATTGACCTATTTACCTAAATGAATGCATGCATAATTGTACATCTTATTAAAGTTAAGATAAATGCTGAATAACAAGATGCTTAGAAGACAAATTCAAGTCATACTGCTGTCTATATAATTAACAGGCTGTAGTTTAAAAAGTTTAATAATAATAACCTGCCTAGAAATTATCTACTATAAAAAACATGTCAAATATCAGAAATGTGATTTCATACTTTTTGCACTCAGCTACAATAATAGAGATTTCATTAGTCCTTTGTGATCTTTGCATAGTTTATGATGTAAATTTTTAAATTTTACTTTTCTGCATGAAAGTATAGTTTTCATTTCATATTATATGAGGTGTAACTAATAAATATATTTTAATTTAGCTCCTTGGTACGTACTGTACTAAAAATTTAGTTTCCATTGCTCCTGCAGTAAAAATAAGTATTTCTAAAATGGTTTTAGATTAAAGAAAAAATTAAAAATTTATGTTTCTGGAAGGATTAAGTTTTTGAACCTCCTTCTCTGTAAGCTTTATGGTTAGGTGATTTTGTGTTTCTGGACCCTGTGCTCTCATTCCTGTCTGTATGGAAGCTAACAGGTTTTTTTCTGGGAATGTACCAAAACCTGTAAAGAATTAAGAACTATGAACATGGAAATCTTTCTAACTTGAAAGAGCCTGACTACTAACTATGCTGTGATTTTATTCCCTGCTGAGAGCACTTTTGGAAGATATTCAATATATTGTCATGTGTTTCAAGAAACTGGAAGCTCTGCTGTTTAAGACTTTGAACATCATAGCTGGCAATCTAAAGTGAGATTGCTCCTTAATCTCTGAATACTGGTAGCAGACAGCTGGGATTCAACGCTGTTGAATCATTTATGTTCAGAAGAGCCAATTTTCAATAATAAAATTACTGACTTTTTTTTGCATGCAAAGAGCTCAATGAAAAGAGAATGATGTGAGTGGCAAAAGCTTAACTGCTCTGTTAACAACCCTACTCAACTTTGTCAAAAACTTATGCATTATTTTGATTGTCATAAATATCTTGACTTGGTCTCCATATGTGAGTGTATTCTAAATGAAACACAAAGATGCAAAGATGTTTTAACATACAGTCTTAAACATACAGGTTTTGTCTCACAAAAATTGTTAATTGTTCAATATTAAAATTGTGAAATTTTAATATTGAACTGAAATAGGTAGACTGTATGTCATCCTTTTAGTAATGCCTTGTACCAGGAGGAGGACTTGCCCTCTGTCTAGAAAGTTACTGGAAGAATCTGACTAGTTTATATGGTACACTAAAAATGGCCGAACAGGCATGAAAAAGGAAATAAAAATTGTAACACTACCCTTACTTATCTCTTCCAGTGTGACTTTCCTTTTTCTTTTGATGATACTGTAGTCCTATTTTTCCTGTGTTGTACATTGTTTTCCCCCAAAGCTTAGCTTCAAATATGCAAAGCTGAGAATGCAAATATTTTTTAAAAAAAGCAAAATCCAAACCAACCCCTCTTTTGATTTACTTCTTATATAGCTAGCAATGTACATGTTTTTATTCCTAAATTCACCTATTTTTCTTTCTTTTGCTTGTGTTTATAGGCCAAATGTCTATAGGAATAATATATTAAACATGCCTGGTATGTTAAAAGTATTATTTAATACACTTCGAGTAATACAGATAAATTTTGTAATATCTGAATTTGAAGTCTGCCCCTCTTTCTGTTGCCCTCCTTCAGTGTAGCTCTCTCCCAGAAGTCGTACTTCCTCCTCAAGATATTTGGAACAGTTGCACATAGTAAAATTACAAGCTATAGTACAATGATAGTGAATTGCAAGTAGCTGAAATATATGTATTTGCTGCTGAAATTCAGAAGTTACTCTGTGATATGAACTAGTCTAATATTATCAGAGAAGTCAGAGGAATCAGTGAGATTAAGCCCTGCTCTCTCCAAGGCAACTGAGCAAGAACAAAAGGCCTTGAACACCTAATTACTGCAGCCATGACTTCTCCTGGGAAATCTGTCCAGGTTTTTTTTTTGTGCTGAAATAGGTTGGTCAAAACAGGAAGAAATTTTCAAAATCCCTGCTGAAGGAGACTAGTTCCACATGGCCTGCTTATATACTGTATAAGTAGAAGTTTTATTTGGAATGCAGCATGAAAAGTAGAAAACTGAAACCTTGCTGATAACATACAGAATGAGGTTCTTCAACTTTTGGTATTGATATAAGTAGAATGAATATATTTTCTTAAATTTCTTGATCTTTTATAAATATTTCTAACTGTAATCTTTGTTACAAGTGTTGAGATTTAGTAACTTTATTTTCATTTTTACCCTCACCTGCTTTAAGTGTAATTCCAAGGCACATGGCTTTTACCATTTATTACTGAGGAGATTAACAAATCTGAAAATCAAGGTACTGAGACATAGTAACAAGTGCCTTCTTCCCCAGCACGTTACTTAAGAGCATCTGAAAGGGAATGAGGTACTTCACTGTAAAATCTGCAGTGACTCTTTCTAGAGGAAATGTGTAAGATGTAAGAAGAATACAGAGAATTGTTTTGCAGTGATGTCCAGCTACTTTTCTTACAGGTACATGGGGAGTATGCTTGAAGAGCAAAGTCTTAAGAACTAATGTCTCTCATCAGAACCGTTTGGAGACATAAATTGGCTCATTATGTACAAACGTCAGTTTGTAATACTTCCACATTTGTTTACTATTTGAAAAACAAAAATCGCCAAAAAGGGATATGGTAATTTATAATCTTGAATACTCTGTGTTTTCTTCCATGTAAATGTTCATGCCATTTGAAAAAAAATGCATTTCATCAGGTTTTTTCTACAACTAGTTCCAAATTAAGTTGCTCTTTGAATAGTTTGCTTTTGTGATAGCCAGGGAGTATGTTGCAATTTTAGATGATGCATCAAAATAAAAAGATCAAAAGCACCGAAAGTACAGATTTGTGCTTGGATTTCATGTGCAACATACTGGAATTCATTAACTTCTAGCCATTCTTTCATACAGAACAAAATCTTTAACAACAGATTTAGTGTATTTGACAGCTGAGTTTGTTATACCGTATATTAGTAAGACAGAGTTCTTACTCTAGTGTTTCTCTGTGTTCTTCAGAAAAACCGAAACCAACTCTGTGACAAAGTGAGCAGTTATTTCTAATTTCTAAATACTTTGTGTGATATTCGCTAATGTCTTCCTTATTTTTAAAATATTAATGTTTTAAGTAACAAAGAGGTTAACCAGGTGCATAGTTCAGTACAAATACTGAATATAGATACAATTCGTCTTGCAGAGACCAGTCAAATTGAAAATGTGTGACATATTGGCTTAAGATTTAGTGAAATAAAGCAAATCCAGTGACTCAGGTCTAAATTAGAAATAAAGTCACTTTAAATTACATCTGTAGTCAGTGGAAAGACGTAAGTGTGAATCAGTCACTTCTGATCTCACCCTATCCTCTGCAAATATTTATTTGCCAGTATTAATTACAAAGGAATATGGCATTGACAGAAATTAGAATTAATCTGTTAAATCCTACATTTAATGGTCTGAATATGAAATACTCTGTGAAGACTTCCTTGAGGATGTGAACGTCTCTTTGCAAGCCCAAGTATTGTTTCCTGTACTGATTGTTACCAGGAATGTTGCCAGTAAAGAGGAGGGATGGAAGCTCTGAGGCATCCAGGAGCAAATCCAGTGAAGACTGCTCAGTAGAGGGAAAGAGATACTGAATGTAATTCCGCTTGTAAAACTTGCTGTTTTGTGGAGAAAAACTGCAGGAAATAGTGTTTATACAGTTTGTATTGCTTGGAAGATCCCTTTATGTTCTGAATGTTTTCATGCAAAAGGTCTGTTTCTTTAGCACGCATTCCTTCTTTGGACAGAATTACTTGGCTCTTGAGAGATTCCTGAGCCCTTGCCTTTGTGTGCAACTCTATTATTCTTTGATTTTAAGGAATTTAGTGTTACAGATTTGAATACAATTTCATTTTTTTGTGGGAAACACATCCTTGTGGTTATAATTTGAAAATAACTTTAACTCTTGTTTAGTAATGGATCTTATCCTTTTACTGTAAATGAGTGAGCTCTAAAATCAGGGTTTTTTAACTTATAGTTATTCTGTAAAATCATACTATGTGTTCTGTATATTCTTACCAATGATTGATTTAATGTATTTTGTTGATTTGTTTTAGACTTTTCCATTACTATCCATTTTGCATAGTGACTTATTAGCAGAGCAACCTAAAAAAGTGTTACCAACATAGCACTTTGTCCCTGACTATCTGCCAGTCTCTTCAGTATTGGGGTTTCTTGAAGAAAGAAATATAAAGGATTACAAAAAACAGAGGACATGGAGACTTTCCTGAATGTAGAACTTCAGAGTTCGTTCCAGTAACAATGGCATAGTAATAATTTCTGTCCCAGACTCTGGGTACTGTAAAAGCTCTAGGATCCTAACTCTAATGTTGTAAAACTAACTACTTGGTGTTGCATATCTGCAAATTTCTGCAGTTTACCAAAATCTTTATTTCATTATACTCCCTGAAAAGTGCATATTTTGAATGTGATTAGATTGATCCCGTTAACCTTATAGTGTAATTGGTCAGCTTTACCTGTTTGCCCCAGGAATTAATTTTTTCATGGAGATGGCTTGATGAAATTTGTGCTAGATAAAGTGTTTTTTTCTCGATTGTTTTTGTTAATGTTGTTGTTTTAATTGCAGGAAAATGCTTAATATGGCTTTGTGTCCCTTATATGATTGTTTTTGTTGAAGGTTGTCCTTGCAGAATGAACTGCCACCCAATAAATAGGCCCAAATGTAGTAACAAGAAAAGAATAGCAAATGCAACTTTTGGAGTGAATGAGACTGGCCTGGACTGAATGTAGCATAATCATTGTTATTTTAAAGGAGGTTTCTTTATGAGCAATGTTGCAGAAACTAGTTTGTGGATCCAGATATTCTGATGAGGTCATAAAGCATTCATGCATAAGATATTTAATAATGGATAACAACATTTTCCTGAGCTCAAGAGCAGTACTTGGAGTTTCACACTTGCATGCCTATGTTAAAAGAGATAAAGAATTTATACATCAGGTGAAATTAATTCTAGTGATAGAGAACCATTACAAGTTTCAGACATAGTCAAGGTTCAGATTATATCCTGTAGATATAGTCACCATATTTCAATGATTATACAAACATGCAGCCATGTTTTGCCAAATGAAAGATTTAGCTGTTAATTACATGAAGGCAGCAGATATTTTGAGACAAGAGTTTTTATTTTACTTTGATCAAAAGAGTAATTTTTTAGCTGTGTGTGTTCTTTGTATCTTCAGGAGTACCTGTGGTTTGGATTTTTCTAGAGCTTTTATTGTGCAAGTACTTGAACAATACTTGGACATTACAAGATCAGAAAATAGTTTTACAATGCTGTTTGTAATGTGGATTGCATATTTTATTGTTGGTCAGGTTTTTCTTTTTAACAGCACTCTAAATGTATTCATAAAAACCCATATGGTTTTTATGTTTCTTGACGTTATCAGAATACTACACAGAGTGAAGATAAATTTTTTTGAGAAAAAAGCCCCAAAGAAACTGCCCAAAGCCCTAGTACAGTTTGGTTTTTTTTTTTTTTTATCATACAGAGTATCCACAGTTTTGTTATATTCAACTGCAAAAGATACTGTGTGAAAAGCTGTAGCAAATCTGTAGTGTTCAAAAACACACAGATCATTAATATTACTAGTGTGCAAGCAGCACAGTGAATTTGCATTTATGAAAAGGTAATATTATCCTAGAATTCATAAATCTGTAGGTTAAAATGAAGTGGTAGGAGACTTTTTTCCCTCCAACTCTTTAAAAGATAATTATGGATGAAGAGGAAAAAACACCTGGTTAAGGACAGAGGACTCTTGACAGTGTCTAACAGATCTGGTCTTTTTTCAGTAAGTTTATATAAATAACTTTTGCTAAACCTTTATGATTATGATTTTGGCACAATTCTCTAATTACCTTTAGGTTAAGTAGTTGTGATTACTTCTAAAAATCACTTTGTATATCATAATTGAAATAGAATTCTGTTTTGCTTATTCTAGAAAGAAGAATAAGGTTAAAACTATACATGCAGAATGCAATGGGTGGTAACTATTGCTGGGCTAATAAGTCTTTGGAAAGGATGCAAGAATACAGATTAATTTTGGTTTACTTATCCATAAAGTAGTTTCTTGATAACCCTCTAGGTCTTTGAATGGCTTTAAGGGAACCAGAATAATAATTTGATTTTGTCTTCAGTTGAGTTATTTGACAAATTGAACTCACCATTTTTAGTAAATGCTACTGTTGAAGAGTTAAATTGATCACAGAGGGGGAAAAAAAGGCATAACATTTTGAATATTTTGAGTAGGACCTCAGGGATCCAGAGGCCCACTGCTGCTACATAAACACAATCATACTCTTTTTCAAAGCATATTCACTTGGGCACATTGAGAATCAATAGAATAGAAGTTCAGTAAATAGGCTTCAAACAAAACATGTTTTGCAAGTATGGAGAGCAATTCAAATATAATTTGCAGAGCTGTTTACCAAGATGCAAAGGTTTTAGTCTTTCTATTTTACAGTTAAGACTTACACATACCATTGTTAGTACTGTTGCCTGAAAAGGCTAGCCCAAAAACTGAGACTAAGGGGTCAGGAATAAGGGAATAAAGGTGGGTATTTATTCAAAAGGCTTTCAATTTAGGGCAGACAAAGCCCCCCCTTGGGACATCACCCAAAATGGATGACGAGTCATGAGTTCTCCACACCTTTAGAGGTTTGGTCTATTTACATTTCAGCATAAATTCACCAATTAAAAGTTTGCAATTTCCCCCTAGCTTCCTTAGCCCGCTCCCCGCCCCGCTTAGAAGCTTGGGCCTGGGCAGTCTAAGTGTCCTTGAAGAGCAAGTCCAGAGAGGCACTGTTATGTCTATAGAGAACAGCAGCTAACAGGCTATACAGCATACACGCCAGGTAATACAGAATTTGAAAAATAAAAGGGTTAAAACCTAAGGCAACAGTACTGCATAAAATCCCAACAGAAAATTAGATAGAAAAGCTGAGCTGAGGTTTTTGCATCCATATTCTGGTATCATCTATGTTTTGTCAAAGTTCATTCTGGACATGCTGTTTTTAGCTGATCTTAAGTACCAAAACCAGGTAAGGCCTTGCACCAACAGAAAAATAAAATTACCGCTGGAAATTTTCAGTCTGGCAAAACTTCAAAGGTTTTGAATCTCCCTTTATGTTAAAAAAAACCCAAGCAAACAAAGAAAGAAGCCCCAAAAAAAAGCCCAGCCAAAAAAATCCAAACCAGGAAAGGCTGCCTGTGCTATCTGGTAAAAACCCCACAACTGTGCTTTTTAATGGGTTCATCTATATACGCTCCAACTATGATTTGTGCATTGGAGCAGAACCTAATGTGTAGTTTTCCATGATGTTAGAGTTTTCACCTGACAGAATAGTACACTTCTTGGCTCTGGAGGGGATTTTTGATTCTTGTAAATTCCACTGGATGTTCTTGTCAGTCCAGATTTCATTTTTGCTGCATTACAGTTGTGCTGTATCTTGAATGGTTTCATTATAATTACTTCTTTCTCAGAGGAAACATTGAGTTTGTCTTAATTGCAGAATTATCATATTTTGACTTCAGTAAAGTTGCCTGTCTTAACAGTTTTGAGCCTTAGGATAAAAATATCTACATAATTGTGGACATTTGCTCTAGAAAAGCAATGCCAGAGTGTCAGTGTGTTCAACAAATTGCACTGAAACTAATTCAGCTAAAATTGCTGTGGTGAATATCAACGGAGTTGAGAAAGTTGACCAAAACAAAGTGACTAATGCTGGAAACATGAAACTGGAAGGTGTTTTAACATTTATTTTATATAATACCCATCTCTATAATCTTAACAGGGAGAGAATTAGAAACAGAATAAATACAGATTTTACTTACAGAAAAATTAAAATATCTAAGAATATGTTAAGTAATTCAGTGGATATCAGAGCATTGAAAAAATATCCCAGTTTAGTTCTGAGTGACCAAAGTCCAGGTATTCAGCAAAAGAAACTCATCTAAAACTATATGCCAATGGAATGGTTGAACTTACTTGAAGATTTGATGAAAGTTAGAAAATAAAAGGTCAAGTTTTTGATTGGATGTTTGAGGTGATCAATAGACACTATTTCTTTAGTACTTCCCAAATTTGGCTCTTCAGATAAAATCTTGTCAGTAAGCCAGGGGGTTTTCCTGCTGTTCAGGTTCCGAGGAATTTTATTCAAATTATTTGATTATAGTTGGCAAATAGAGTTGCTGAAGATGCACTATAAGAAACACTAGAAAAGTCCAAACCACAGTATTCCTGAAGATACAAAGAACACACACAGCGACTCTTTGGATCAAAATAAAATAAAAACTTGTGTTACAATCTCAAAATACCTGCTGCCCTCATGTAATTAACAGCTAAATCTTTCATTTGGCAAAACATGGCTGCATGTTTGTATAATCATTGAAATAGGGTTCTGTGTGACTGTGTCTGAAACTTGTAATGGTTCTTTATCACTAGAATTAATTTCACCTGGTATTTAGACTGTATATTTTAATGTGGGCAAGTAACTGTTGTTTCCTCTTGACATGTAGTTTGTCATCTGCTTTGGCTCTGACTGTAATGAAGTCTCCCATCATAAAGTAGCATGATAACAGCATAAATATAATGTAGTAACAGCATGATTTAACTGCACGAATCAGCAGTGGTCTGTTGTGGCTTTCCAAATCCGTACTGCAACTTTGCTATCTCAACAGAATGTTAGAAAGTAAATGAGGCAGCATTAGGGTTGGAGTGGTTCCAGTCACAGCAAATAGCCTGACTTTGTGCTTCACTGAAGTGCAAGGATGCTATTTCAGCCTTCAGTCCTATCTCAGTCTTGCTGAGTGTGTTATCGTTTCCCTTGTGGCAGCACAACCACTCACCACTGATATACTCTAGGTCGTGAATGTGGAACTGTAATAAAATTGCCATTTTTTTACCTTTATTTATGTTTAGTTTTCAGAAAGAAAATATATTAAAATTATTTTGGATATTTTTTGATATTTGGGTAGTCTTGGATAGTTACTTTTGCCTCCATGCAGATTTTGAATACTCAATCAATTTTGTTAATATATCTACACTTGTATCAGAACTCTTCCTATTGATGGGCTTGTTCTGTTCATCAGTAGGCAGTCCAAAGCTTTTCCTAATTTTCAGGAAGACTGTAAGCAGGGAAACTCCAACATATCAGAGGATAATACTGTAAAGAGGCTGGCTTTCCAGTGACCATGGTGTGTCCAGCTACCAATAGTAATGAGTTATTAATATTGTCTGCAAAAATAGCTTTATGTTAATTTTCCTTGATGGATTTTAATGGAAATCTTGCAACATGTGCTTTCCATATCTGTGACAATTTTTGTTTATCTATCTCAGAAGATGCTGTGGGAAGAAAATGATATGTTCAGGAAGATAATATAGTTTTGATTATAAGTATTAAATTCTATCAGCTTTACTTAGTATCTCTCTAATAATTATTATTTATTAGTATTTGCTTATCCAATTTTCTTCCTATCAGTTAAGAAGAACAAATGAAACGTTTTTTTCCCCCCGTGTCAATCTTAACAGCTTCATTTCTGTTTTTATTTCTGAAAAGTGTATCTACACTGGTAATGCAAATGTACAATATAATAGTTTCATACTGTGGTCTATTTTTTCTGTACGTTTAAATAGCATTTAACAGTATCAACAAAAGTATAATGCAACACCCTACTACCAAGAAGATTGAAAAAATTTTTTTCTTGCTAATCGTGTTGAAGAGGAGGTTTGTCTAGTGAGTGTCTGTGGGAGTCAGTTTGAGGCTATTCAGCATTTCCACTAACAAAATAGCAGATAATACAAATCTGTGGATGACACAGATTTACCATTCTGAGAAAGTGAGGAGAACAGGGCAGTTACACAAAAAAATCTTGAATCACTTGTTCAGTTGACCTCTTCAGGCAAGATTTTGATACTGTCAAATGAAAAAATTTTGCAAATACAGGAAAATCAGAATAGATCATACCTCTGGAGTGTGAGACTGTACCCTGTGATGTGTGGCTCCAAAAGAGATTTATGGGGTGGGCAATGCCTACAGCCTCCTAATATGAGCCCCCAGAATGGTGCTGTGGCATGTGGGAGTGGTTGGATCCTTGAATTAATGAATTTAAGAGCCTTTTCAGTGGTTTTCTTTCTTTGTCAATATTGCATCCAGTTCTGATGTCGTAAGTCAAAGACATAGAGAGGGCTCAGAGACCATGATTGAAGTATTTGAAATATTTAATTTTTCAAAAAGAAAACCAGTATGTTAATTGATTAATATATGAGAAATTTTATATTAAAAAATCCCAAGACTCTAAAAAAGTAATGGATTTTTGCAGCTCTTAAAGCTTTCAATTTGTTGTTTTTCCTGAAATTTAAAAAACCCAGAAGCATGTTTAGGTTTAGTTCCCATTATCCACACAAGAGGTCAGACCAGGGTAAATAATGATCTTCTCTGGCGTTATTATCTATGACTCTAGGAGCCAGCCCCAGATTTGTTGTGTACCTGACAAGTAATGCTCCCACTGACATACACGGTTGCCATCATGTATAGGTACAAAAAACATCTGAAGCTCTCACAGTTATTGAAACAGATAATTAATTGGCCTAGGAGTATAATTTTGAAATGGCAGTCATAATTTCTAAAACGTGTATAATGTTTTTGCCTTCAGACAAATACTTTCTAAACATTTTGGTATCTAGGTAATTTTTAGTCATCTTTACTGACTAAGAAGCACACAGTGTTAGAACCACATAGCAGTGGTAAATTATGTCTAAAATTGTGATTCTCTGTAAAGCCTAGTTGTAGAGGAAGAGTACTTTTGTTTAAAAAAAAGGTTCAATAGTTGTTGAGTAATCACTGCTCCTTTTCCTTATGGTTTTTAATTTTTGTCACCATATCCAATAACATAATTGAACTCTAGAAGCGGGTTCATTTTGTTCTGCCTATAAGTTGTGTCCTTTCTTTTCCTGGAAGGCTATATGAACTAAAAAGAAATACATGTGTATTTTCTGTTCAGAAATAAATGTTGGGGACTAAACTCCTTAGGGACTGAGCAGTGTCTTTTGTAAGCTGGGAGGAACACATTGCAGAATTGAGGTCCCCTTCATCTGCACATGTTGGCAAGAGTTGTGTTTGGTTTGACTCCTACTATAGGAAGAGAAAGACATGATGCTGAGTGTGTATAATCTGAAGGGCCTTTCAGTAAGCCTTGCTTTATGGTTTCCACTTTTTAGTGCTGCTGTTACTGTCCAAGTTTTAAGTCAAATCTTCCACATGATGAAAATCTGGTTTTACTTGTGAGTTTCTAGAAAAAGTACTTTCTGATTCCTGAAAGATATTTTTCTCTCATCACCCAATGTTTTTATTTATTTTCAGTAAATACCACAAAACGATCTCTGCATTTTCTACATTTCAAGATAAAAAGGATTTTTCTTGAACAAAGGAAGAACTCTTGTTCATCCTGAGCAATTTAAGTGACCTGATAAACTAAATGCACTGGCAGGGCTTCCATTTAGTTAGTAATTCACAGCTGTCACTGGAGACATCTCTCTACAAAGAAAAGTGTTTTCTTTCCATGTTTATTTCTTCAGCAGAAACTGCTGCATAACAATGTCAATTATTGGCCTTATCAGTGTGCAACCCTGGAGAAGACTAAAATCACAGGAGCCTATACACTTGACAACCAAACTCAATCAAAACAACTGATAAGAGAACAAAGAGAAACCACAAGCTTTTGCAGTATGAGCTAAGTAATAGGATGAAGTGACATATGCCCTTCTTTGAGACAAGCCGATGGAGGAGGATTAATTTTCTTTCTTTCAATTTTCTGTTCTCTCCTATGGTTCCCTAAACGCTAGTGCATGTAGATTTTGCTATCTTACAACAAAATTGTCTCTTTGCAACTGCAAGACAGTAAAAATAACAAGCAATGAAGTGCCTGTTGTTTTGTCATCTTCTTGTAAACAAATCAAATTTAAAATTTTTTCAGAAAGTTCATTATGGCAGATTTACTGTTACTGTTGTAGCCTCCTATTAGATCTTTCAGCTGCCATAAATGTGAAATCTTTGCACAACTCGTTTGCTCTCTCTAGTGTTTTTTGCATTAGACATCCCTTTTCAAATATAGTAGGAGCTGGCATTTATCCCATCTTAATATTGTTTTCTTCACAGTAGAATTTGTTTGCTGTTAGCTGAGTGAATAGCAGTGGTTCCATCCAGTCCTCAGAAGCTGATTCATTAAAGCTTTGTGTTAATTTTTTCCCTCACAATTCTCACACATCTTGCTTAGTTTCAGGTGCTGATCCCCATAGATCAGCAGATTAAACAGGGGCATCTGAAATCCTTAATAGCTGTTGTTCACTACAGCATCCTTTCTTAATTATTGTCACCCCTGAGAAAAGATGACAGAGCATAGCATGGAGCTGCTATGGCATTGCCAGCTCACAGGCAAGCCTGTTAGAGTGACCCGAAATTGCCAGCAATAATATACCTCTGCAAGTTATATTTCATGTAGTTGACATCTTTATTCTCTTCTGTGAGAAAAGGTCACATCTTCCAAGCTGTGCTGTAGTTTCCTCTCTAGGAGATTATTGTGATAAATACAGGAATTCCTTATCTCGTTGGCCTGCTAAGGAACAGACGAGGGATGCGTCCCTGTCGGTAACCAGCCCATCAGACACTTAGGTATTATCACATAATGTATCACTGAAATGTTTATCCATTAGAACTGTTAATATTTTTTTTTCCCAAACCCCAGAACACCTTTTGGTCATGTTTATTTATTTATTTAAACAAAATGACATTTTATTCACAGGGTATGGTTTTGTAAAATAAATAACGTCACAAGTCAAATTTTCCAAATAAAATGAGTTTGGGTATAATGTTGTTCTTAAAACCTGTTTAGTTTATATGTGGTTTTGATTCTTTGAATAATCACTTCAGACAGATCTTTTGAGGCTTTTATTTGAATCTCCGAAGGCTACAAACGTTTTCTTAATGTAATTTGAATTTTTACAAAACCAAGTGGGTGTGAGAACCCAACACCTGGAAAAAATACTGCAAAATATTACTCATATTTAGTTTATGTCATATTAGTTGTCACATGCCAAAATTATTATGTAAAGAGTGTTTTCCTCTCCATATTGGTTCTCTGGTTTTAGTAATATTTGTCCTTACATAGTGAGAAATTAAGAAGTTTGACTATTTTATCTTGGATGATCGATCTGGAGCTGTTGTGCAATTGTCAAAGTGTTCCTCTGCCAAACTGCTCTTTGCATGTTGATACCATGACAGAGGCCACTGCTTTCAATGTGCAGATTCTTTTGAAGTTTGAGTGTATACTTGTTTCTTATGTGTGTGGACCAGGATTACCAAGAAGAGGTACTCATGATCTAAGAGCTTTTAGGACTTTAATCTTGGAAATCTTAAAAATGAGCAGTCAGAAAAGATTAACCTAGCACATTGTCACCCGCTGTACTGAAAAGACGTTCAGTTCTCTCATGTTTGTGTCTGGAGGATGTTCTTTTGTAGATAAATAAAGAATAAACCCTGCATTTAGCTGTTGGTTTACAAACATTTTTCATGAATGTTGAGGCATTTATCATCTTATATAGAAATTGAATCTCAAATTCTGGCTGGCCAAAGTTGAGTTGTAGATTTCTATTTTCATCAGTATAGTAATGTGTAAGAAAGGCAAATAAATATTATATAAAGAAAGTGTGATAGTATTTTAATTGTCTTAGAAATCCAGGGCCTCGGGATATTTGTATGTACCATAGGGCTTCCAGGTACTCCATTTAGAGTTATTATTTTTTCGTGGTTCCAGTAATATATTCTTTGTCTATATGCTTTTGAAAAATTGCATTTCTCTGGTACTTACATGATAATTATATATTTGGGTTTTATGTAATTTTTTGGAATTGTGTTTAACAACAGTAGACTGGGAAATGAAGAACTGACCTTAGCAGAGAATATTAAAAGACTGTTGCTTGTTTAGCCTTGTGAAGCAAAGCTTGAGACAGAATATGATTATCTTCTAGAATGCATTTGGATTGCTTTTTGATGAGGGTAAAGATTAAAGTCATTATGAAATTTTGGTGAAAGATCAAAAGTATATAAATTATTTCCCTTTGATTTATAAACCATTAGATAAAATGAAGAGTCTTGTATATGAAGTATCAGGGCATAAAGAGCAGCATATATTTTCTGCCGAAGTTGATAAATTTATGCTGTTGTGTGATACAGGAAGATTAATCCTGGTTTTGGTTTTTTGTTGTCTCCCAAAAAATTGAAAGATGCCTTGAGCACAGTTGTTAATCATGTTTCTCATGTTGTATTTATTCTGGTTTAGATTATTTTTGTTCTTTAACTTATAGTATATAATTGGATTATACTGTGTTAATTTGAATTGATTTTTCAGTCTGATTGTCTATGGATACACTTTTGGAATTTCTCTCTGACTGAAGCATTCTGTATCACATATTTTTCTCTTAAGGCATCGAGGAATGGATAGAAATTTGTGGAGATGTTGTTTTTGTACATCGGGAAAACCTGTGCAGCTTGGGTGAACCCGTCTTGTGCCCGCGTGCTGTGCTCACCAAGGAAGCTTAATTGATTTCTTAATTTGAACAGTGGCGTTCTCCTCAGAGATGAGGGGATTTTTGGATTACTTCTTATTGATTTTTGTGAGGCTTCTCAGGTTAACTGGGTAATTTTCAGTTATCAGATAGGGCAGGTTGTTTCCTTTAACTGCAATATCTTCATGAAGTTCTCTTCCAGTGCCAGTGGCAGTTGTTGGCTCTCTGTACTGTCGTCCTTCAGTCTCTTAGAGGTGCACAAATGCTCTATGGGCTTTGACATGGCAAGTGGGAAATGGTTGCTTATTATTCAGAACAAAATACCAGTGTATGGCTTCATGTGGCCGTGATTGAGCAATGTAATGGAAATGACCTCTTTCAGTCCTATATTCCCTAGGATACCAACAATATTCCATTTGAATTGTGTTTAGGACTACTTGTTTTACTTGTAAAAATACACTAGTTTAAGTGGCCACTGCACTGTGAAGTATTTATTAGATGTAAAACTTATGTATCTCAGACAGTACTATTTAAGTTATAGAAAACAGGCAATTTTGCGTCAGTCATCGTTAATATGTATTTTCTCCAAAACAAGATGAGATTTTGCTCAGAACAATTTACAGTGTTTTGTCAAAACATAATAATTACTTTAAGTTAGAAATACATAAAATTTTTATACACTTATCCTGTGCTTCATTATATTCAATTGATATTTTATGGTTTTCTTTCTTCACTTTTTTTTTTT